>PVIA01011722.1:0-42439 GCA_004024845.1 Tonatia bakeri
GTGTGGGCTCTGCTCTCCTGTGCCTCCACAACCGCTGTCAGCACACATGAACCGCAAAGCTGCAGGACGCCAGGCAGCCGGCAGGGGGCGCAGAGGAGCCCACAAACCTGCTTCTGATGTGCAGCCCCCACTGGCCTGCCAGGGTCACAGGGGAAAGGAATGCAGGAGAGAGGGAAGGCGGGAGGCCAGGAGCTGCCAGGCCTGCAGGCCAGAGGCCGGGACTGGAGGAAGGAGGGTCAGAGGCACCATGTGTTACCTGTGGACCTGCTTTGGACTTTTCATTTTGACCACCTGTCCTTTTGTTGCCAGTTGTCCCTTCTGTCCTACAGCCCAGCTGCCAGGAATTCCCAACTGACAGGAGGCACCTGGACTTGGGGTGCCTTCCTCAGCAAATGGGGTCAACAGAGTTTTCTAAAAGCTCCAAGGAGAGCCCTTTCCCCACTTCACATAGGATAATTAAATCAAGGCAAAGAAGGGAGAAGCCATTCATTCACTCGTTCATTCATTCATTCAACAAACTTTTACTGAGTACCTGCCACGTGCCAGGAAGTGTTCTAAGAACTGGGAACACGGCCTCGAAGAAAGCAGAGAGGGAGAGAGAGGCCACAGTCAGGACAGGGTAGCGAGCCGGAATTCTTGGAAGGCTGGACATTTGGCAGCCCTTTGGGCTGTTACCTTGGGCTCAGGGTGCCCGTCCAGCTGCACAGAATCAAGACCACGAGGGAAGATCTCCTGGTCACACCTGCCCCCGTCTCCATCTCTTTCATTGAGACCCAGCTGACCGCCGCTGTCAGCCAACCAAGCCCACTGCCTGCATCCTCAGGACAGAGCCAGGCACTGAGGAGGGGTGGGGGAGAGGGCAGGTGTGGGCCCTGGCAGGTGGTGGTTAGGGGGCATAAGTAAGGACCTCATGCCCTCTCAGGAGCCCCTGGAGCACAGGGCTGAGCTCACTGAGGGTCCAGCACTGTCCCCTCCCATCAGTGCCACCCACCACTCCAGCTGGATCTGACTCTCGGCCTCCCGCCATCAATTCCCCGCCCCCACTTCAGACTGCCCCTCCTGAGCAGCGTCGCTGACAGGGCTCCCATTGGAATTGCCGAGGCTGCACTAACCAAGCAGTTCATGTCATCATCTCTGTTGGTTCAGTAGCCCTGGGGAAACCCGCGCTCCTCACAGGAGGCAGAGATAAAGCTGAAACAAAGGGCCCCCCCCGGACTGTGTGTGTTCCCACCCCTCCCAGGCCCTGTCCTGGCTGGAGAGCCATTTTCCCAGGTTTACCAGCTGCCTGGCAGCGTGCCACAGATCAGCAAGTCTCCTTCAGAGTTCCAACTTGCAAAAATATTTACTGTACATAATTTAATAGAACCCTCTCCTGGATAAGGAGCTGACACCTTTAATTGCCTGGATCAAGTGCTCTCCTTCTATAGGACACAGCGCACACGTGGCAGGCACGGAATACAAACTAGATGCACAGCACAGAGTTTTTCACCACCGGTTGGCAAAGAGGGGGGTCATGGGATGGTGACCTCCACGGGGGCCGCTAGGGGCCAGGGGCAGCACAGACATCACTACTAGCAATTTTTTTTCCGAGTGGAAATTTCAAGATGCTGCTCCCTCTCTTCCCGTTGCTTTCTTCTCCACTCCCTCCAAGAGATCTTCACATCTGCAAACACCGGCAAACCTTGTCCCCATTTCCCAGGAATGGGCGGTGCATCCTCTTTAGGACCCTGCCTGCGGCAGCTGGCTCCCAGGTATCCCTGTTCTTCAGGTGCCAGGGGACACACACATGGCTGATAGTGTCCGACCCGGAACTGACCACAACTACAACGACAGCGACAGCAAGCACGGGCCCTGGGAGGAGGGCCACCCTCCGTCCAGCACGGTGGATGGACCCAGCCTCCATCCGGCTCCGGCCCAATGTGCTAATTAACTTCCTTCAGCATTTCAGACAAAAGCGATCCCCTGGCAATCATATTCTGCATAGCACCTGAAATCTGTGGGTGTACAGTACATATTCAGCTCCTAACAACAATTCCCACACTCGCTAATGATTGTGTGGGCACATTTGGTTCCACAGACAGAAAGGGCAAATAAGAGGTTGCTGAGCCCGGAGAGAGAGTGATTAACTTCAAGTGGCTGTAGCCGGCTGTGATGAGGGACTGGTGCTGGGGTGGAAGGTAGGAACCTCATACCTACACAAGCCATAGCTGGTCCCAGCCGGGCTACGGCTGCCAGCTAATATGCAACTGGGCCACGTGAATGTTCGTGTCTCAGGGTATTTTCTGCCCCATGGGATCTGAGAGCTGAGTGTTGACTTGAGAAGCTACTGGGCCTAAAAAAAAGTAGGTGTTAATTCTGCACACACCACCCCCGCCCGGGACTGCCGACTGTGGGAACAGTGGAGGGGCAAGGTCTCGAGGACACGATGGTAGAGAAACGTGGAAATGTCCTTAAAATGGTGTGGATGGGCACAATTCTTCAGCTGCGTGCTCTTTGGTGCTCCCTCCGAAGACCCCTGCCACCTATCCGAAGTGGGGGTTAGGGGCAGGAATGAGCAGCAAAGCACCAAAAGCTATCAGTTCTCAAAGCGATGGAGCACTGGGCTGGGTAGAATGGAATTTAGTCCGTACCACTCACTACAGCGTAAGGCAGCGCGAGGGAACCCTGCCCCATTCTGCAGATTCCAGGTGAGACAGCGAGAGCTGTTTCTGTGGGGAATAAAGGAACCTCGGGGATGGTGGGGGGGACGAGTTAATATGCATTTCACGCCTCTACTTCCCTGGACACGCTCTGCCGGCACCCTCCTCCTCCACTCACAGGCCCTGCTGTTTTCTGTAGTCTGAGAAGAAGGTCCAGAAGAGATTCCTGAAAACCTCCGTGGACATCCACGTGACAGGCAGGCGAGTCTTCAAACTGACGGCACCTCCCTGAGAAGAGGTGGAGGGGCAAAGGGAGCTCGTGCACAGAGCTGGGAGAGAATAAAAGCACAGGGCGGGCAGGGCGACAGTCCCCACAGAGCACGGTGGTCACGCTGATCGCTGATCTGATGATCAGAACACGCCAACAGCACGTGTGTGTATCTGCGTGCGTGTCTGCGTGTGTGTCTCGGTGTGTGTGTGAACCATACGATGGGAATAGTAGCTGGATGAGGGCAGTGGGCTTACAGGGGATTTTCTTTCTTTTTGCTCATGGGTGTAATCTAACTTTTGACAATGTAATGTAGACTTTGAGCTCTGAAAAGGATGAGCTGTGTAACATGTGTAATGTGAATCTAAAGGATGCCGGAATTATATATTCATGAACAAAACTGTGTATAAAAAATCGGGGAGAGTCTCAGATCCTAGGCAGCAACTCAAGATGATGCAGAGTGCAAGTGTGGTTAGATGACTCAGAACAACAGATGTGACCGCTGGAACTGTGTGAACGGACAGTCACAGCCAGGTCTCCTTCTTGCTCAAGGGGGCAGATGTGGACTAAGAAAATAGGCAAAGCCCGTTCAGAAGACACGGCCTCATGGAGCAATGGTCCCAAGGGAGCAGCAGAAGACCCTGAACCAGGCCAGTGACATGGGCAGCGCACAGAGAGAGAGACAAACAAAGGGACCACCAAGAAGCTGCCAAGGTCTGCCGCTGGCCACCGGGGCCCTGCACCAACTGGCCCAAACCACTCACTGTTTTCCAAGAATGAGCAAACAGGCACTCGGTGCCCTCCACCCTCACTGCATCGCCCACTGAAACTGTTTGCATCGAAGTCGCCGCTGGCTTCCTTGACCTCCCTCCCACAGCCATCTCACCATCCTCACTCCTTTCCTTCCCTTTGCAGCGAAACCCTTCAACGAACATCTGTAGTCATTGCATCTAATTTCTCACCTCCGTTCCCTCCCAAAACAAGTCCAGTCAGGTCTTAGCTCTCTCCACTTCCCCTCGACTGTTCTTATCAGGCTCAGCATTGCACTCTGTGCTGCCAAATCCAATGGAAACTCATCAGTTCTCTTTCTTCTGGACTCATCCACAGCAGTCAGCACATCCATCATTTCCTGCCCTTGAATAACTCACAGGACTTCCAAGCACCATCGTGGGTTCCTACTCACTCACTGGCCCCGGCGTTTCCATCGGCTTTGCTGCCTCTTCCTCGCCAATGTGACCTCTTAACATTGGCGTGCCCCAGAAGTCAACCCAACTCTTTTCTGTGGATGCTTAGGTTTACTCCCTTGGTGATGTCATCTAGTCTGTGGCTTTAAATGTCATCTCTATGCCAGAGACGCTCAAATTTATGTCTCCAGTCTCTCCTTCACGCTGAGCTCAAGACTTGTAATTCAACTGCCTACTTACTACATCCACTTGGATACATTAACACGACACTTCCCCCATAAATCTAGCTCCTTCTTTCTTCTCCATCTCAGTCGGTGGCAATTCAGCCTCAGCTGTTTAGGCCGAAGAGTCTCGAAACCATCTATGACTGTTGTTTCTCTCACACATTACAGCTCAACTATCAGGAATCCTGCTGTCTCAACCTTCAAAACCAAGACAGTATTTGAATCCCTTTCACAACCCCCACTGCTGCCGTCCTGGTCAGAGCCCACCATCCCTTGCCTAGACTTTTGCAACAGCTGGTCCCCTCTTACCGTCCTCTCCTCACCTCCAGAACACATGCAACCCCGGAGCCAGAGGGACTTGTTAAAACCTGAGTCGTATCCTAGCACTCTCCTTCCTAAAACCCTCCATTGGCTTCCCACTGGAGAGTTTCTCTCCAATCCATGGGTTTCTTTCTTTTCCACATGTCACTTCTGCCTTCACTTCCTTCTGTGACAATACCACCCACGTGTCCCCACATTATTCTCCAGAGCAGCCGTGACCTTTCTGAATGAGAAATTGAATCATCGTACTCTCCAATCAAAAGCGCTGAGGTTCTAGCAACCTCAGGACACAGCCTGAGCTCCTCAGGCTCACCGTGGCCTCCTTGGCGAGCTCCACCCATCTCCTCTTCGCCAGGCAGTGCCAGTCCTCGCGCCTTTCCTCTCCAGGGGCCGAGAGGGGCTCATGCGACTCCCACGGACTCTGTGCCCTCCATGTCAGTACCCCGTTCTTAGGATGCTTTCTGAAGTGTTTCCCTCCTTCTGTAAATTTAATCTTCACAACAGATGGTGTTTAGTTCTTTGTGATCTGGGATCACATATTTTATTTCCTCTCCCTTTATCAGCTCCCAGTAACAGCAGGTCACCTGATACGTGTTCAATTAATGGGGAAGAACAGACAGTTTAGGTTCTGTCCGGGGTGCCGGTAAGTGTGTCTGGGCTGTGGGCCGATGTCCTTCCCCCAACACACCTGCAGCGGCTACTCTACGATGGTCTGCCGCACAGCCAGTGTGCTAGCAGATCGGCACGACTCGTTTTTCAAATCCTTGGAACAAACACACCCAAAACAAATGATTTTACCTTAGTATGTTGCAGTGACAGAATGGATTTATCTCCTGGGACAAGAATAAAGGCAGTTCTGTGGACCTGATACATATCAGGACAAAAGAATGATGGTTGGGTACAGTGGTTCGGCGGGCGGTGTGTTTGCTGGCCTGTAGACTCTGCGACCAACCCGGTCATGGGGGGACTGGCGGTGAGGATGGCAACCACGGCGGCCGGGCTAGCCGGAGCCCCGGCTCTCCTCCTGCGGCCCCCTGTGGGCAGGTGCCCAAGATCCAGCCCATGCATACACGGTTACACATCTGAACCCATGGTGGGGGTGCGGCAATGGTTTGAGGGGTGCTGTTGCTTCATTCATGTTACCACAGCCTGTTTTAACAAAACTCCACATAACCTCCGCTAGATACCCAAGGCCATAGTGGTTGGAGGACAGTAGCTGATGCTATACCCCCGGGGGAAACTTGAGTAGATCCTGTGTCGATGCCCCACATGCCCTGCCGGGCCCTCCCTCTCCAAGACTCACAGGCTGACTCTGCAGGCAGAGAGGCACTAACCTTAAAGGCATCCCAGATTAAGGGCACATATTTACATATAAAGAGGGCCAATCAGAAAGGAAGTCCAGGGCACCAAAATGATCTACGACACATGAGACCTGATTCTAACCACTCACTTCCTAAGTCACCCTGAGCTGGTTAGAGAAACTCTGAGCCTCGCCTGCAGAGAGAAGGAGCTGGAAATATAGCTGATCTTATGCTGGCTGGTCTCCCAAGACCTCTGCAGGTCAGTGAGCCTAGGACTCGGAATAGGAAAGGAAAATGGAAGGCGTCTCTGGTCTGGGTTGTTTAACCTGGAGGTGACTGCCAGTGGCCAGGCTCCTTGGCCCAAGTGGAAGAAGATTCACAGCAACAGCTCCCACCTCTTCTCTGCAGCAGGTGCTGCAGCAGGGCACAGTGGAGGGTGGAGGCGGCAGGGTACGGGCCAGAATGTTGGGACTCACAGGATGCAGACACATCTCTCCTTTTACTGCTGATATACACCCACAGACCCCGAGTGGCCAGTCAGTCACGCACTCGGTGGCCCAGGTGTCTGATCTCCCAGGCTAGAGCTCTTCCCACATTAGGGTGGCTTCTATGGGCTTAAAACCCCCTCCCGCAGCCCCTGCCCTCGGGGAAGAGGGTGGGGAAGAATCTCACTTGTTTCTCTTCCTATGGGCAGATGCTCACCTCCCAGGTTTTTCTCCGATTCCTCGCATCAAGAAAGGCACTGGATGTAAGATACCACTCGTGTGGAGTCTGGGCAGAAGCCCTAACTGGCATTTCCCCCCACAGAGCTGCAGTCACGGTGCCCATGCCTCCAGGAGAAAAGTAACCACCAGAAAAGAGTACAGACGTGCGCTCCCTCAGGAGATTACTTCACTTCTTCCTGCTCCACTTGTGAAATGAGTGTGCAACTAAAGGTCTTACGGTGCATTTGTGATTTGTGCGAGGCCCCAAGAGGCAAAGTTAACTGGGCGTCCCTGAGACATTCGGTCTTTGACTTCCCAAGTGGGCTGCACACTCAGGCCCTGCACCTGGACTGCACGCGGCGGCCGGGCAGGGTGGTTTTGTCTTGGTGTCTCTCTGAAGGGTTGTTCACATTCGTTTGGTGATCATGCAGAATTACAGACGCTCTGGAAGAGTGGTTTTGTTTAGAAGTTGTTTTCAACTGGAACTTTAATAGAAGTTACCCCTAAAAAGACAACTTTGCCTTTTGAAGGGCTACCAACACATTGCCCCAGTTATGTCTGTAACTGAGGACCCGCAAGCCTCACACAGACTGCGCTGTGCAAACCATGCCTTCCAGGTCCCAGGCCGGTCTCGCGTTCTCTGTTCCTCCTTTCACCTGCAAATGGGTCAGAGGCCAGGGTCTCTGGTGGGGATAAAGAGTAATTTCACATCATTCTCTGGAAGACGCTAAGATTCTCTAAATGCCCTTCCGGTGCGTTGCCTTAACAATCAGACATCAGAGCAGGGGGAGGAATTGGGTATACAGCGTATTAGATCATCATCAAAACCTGAGATTTTCAATAAAATAAATATGGTTTTCTTTAAAAGACCCAAACATTAAACCATGTTGCCTAAAATGGTGATTTTTTCTTGAAACCATTATAGATATATGTGTCATGGCCAACAGCAGACCCTAACTCAGCCTTGGGCGATCCACAGACTAACCGGAAGAGGCCAAGTTCAGAGAGTGAAGTCCGCAGACCTTACGGCACTTTCAGAGTCAGCTGCACTGATGGTGAGATTGCTGGGACAGGAAGGCCCCATGAGCTACGGCCAACAGAGAGAGTGTGGCTGGGCGCATGAGTCCTCCGAGGAGAATCTGGCTGCCGTTCGCCCTGCCAACGCTGCTCTCGGTCGGGTCCAGGTGTCTCTGGGAATCCCCCGAGACACACAGGAGCCTGGCATCCCGTTCTGTACGATCACGGGAAGCCATGGCCGAGGAAGGACGGACGCCTGAAGTCTGCGGCCCACATCTACGCATGTGCACCTGCCTCCAGCCTCTGGCAGGGAAAGTATCACAATTGTAAAGTGAACAAACCTTTTTCTTCATTCCCCTCCCACTCAGCACTTTCTCCTTCATCCTCAACCTGCCTTCCTGCCCTGTCCCCAGGCTGTCCCGTCCTCTAGGACACTGCAGGCCATCGTGAGCTCTATCTAGAAATCAAAGGCTAATGGTCGGGCTCCGCACCTTGTCCTTCTCTGCATCCACAGAGGGATTTGAACACGTACATTATACATTTATTATACATTTGTTGGAAAGCACAGAATACACAACACCCAGAGGGAATCCTGATGTAAACTACAGCCTCTGGGTGATGATGATGTGTCACGAGGGTCTGCTGATGGTGACCAATGTGTCACTGTAACGAGGAGTGTCAGCAGTGGGGGAGGTTGTGTGTGGAGTGGGAGTGGGGCCTGGGTGCATGTGGGAGCTCTCTGTACTTTCGGCTCAGTAATGTTGTGAACCTGAACCTGCTGTAGAAAATAAAGTTTTCGATTTTTTTTAAAGTTTAAAAAATGGGGGCATGGGGTTTTGAGTTTTTCCACACTCTTTGCTCAACATTTTCCAATGGAAAATCTATCTTTCCCATCATCAGGTATTTCTGGATGGGCAATTTCAGGGACTCCATAACTCATAAAAAGAGACCACAGTCTACCCACTATGGGAATAGTTGGAATGAATATATATATATATTCCTCCCTTCATATATATATATGAAAGGAGGAAGGAGAGAGAGAGAGAAAGAAAGAAAGAAAGAAAGAAAGAAAGAAAGAAAGAAAGAAAGAAAGAAAGAAAGAAAGAAAGAAAGAAAGAAAGAAAGAGGGAGGAAGGGAGGAAAGGGAAGGGAAGGGAAGGGAAGGGAAGGGAAGGGAAGGGAAGGGAAGGGAAGGGAAGGGAAGGATTTAGTCAAGAGAGTTTGGAGAGGACCCAGAGGAAAGTGTCCAGGTTCAACAATGGCACAGCAAACAGGACGCAGGAGGACAAAGAAGTTCAAGTTCACGGTTTGGTCTAAAGTCACATTGCCCATTTTGGTAGTCACTAGGCACCTGTGACTATTTAAAGTCAAATGTAAATTAATTTAATTAAATTAAATAATTGAAATGTCAGTTCCTCAATCACACAGGCCACCTTTCCAGGGATCCCTCTGTCCACGTGGCTGGTGGCGACAGTCCCGGATGGCACGGACACAGAGCATTGTGTCACTGCAGAAGGTAACTGGGCAGCTCTCACCGGGAGTAAACATTTTAAGCTTTGTGGGCCCAAAACACGGTTTTTGTCTTAATGTTCAACGCTACCTCTGTGTGTGCTGTGAAGCAGCCACAGACAATATGTAAATGAATGGGCATGGTGGTGTCCCAATAAAACTTCATGTACAAAAGCAGGATTTGACCTGCAGGCCGAGTTCACCAAGCCTTCGTCTGCAGGAAGCATTCCTCACCCAGGGACTTCCAGCTCCTGGGAGGTCTTAAGTGATGACAAGGCATCTATCTACCCACAGGCACCACCAGCAGTGGCCGTCGACTGACTGAACAATGTGTCCAGCACGTCGTAGCTGGACCTGTTAGTGACAGGATACCTCTATATTACCATGACTGATACAATTGAGATGCATTTAAAATCAGTGCTGCTTGCAAAGGAACATCTGTCATTGTGCATTATTCTCAAGAAATGAACCGTGGATTTTATCGCTTTTATTATGTTTCTCTAATGCAAGTAATGCACGTTTGATTTAGAAAAATGAGAAAGCAAGATAAAAAGGAAAGGGGAATTATCTGAGTTTCTACTCAGGAGACATTTAACCATTGTGAACATATAAATATGAACAGGTGGTTCCTCTGCGGAGTGCTGTATTCCCAGTACTTCTAACAGCTAAATGGAGGGTAGGTGCTCAAAAAAAAAATGTGTCAAATAAAAAGATGATTGCATATTACAGAAACAGGAGCGCTCACGGTTTCTGTAAACTTCTCACAGCATTACTAATGCTGGGTGCGCGTGAACATTTCCACAGGGGTCTACAGCTTGCGTGGGACCACCAAAGGTGTCTGTGACCTACAAAGGTGGAGAAACCCACACTCTTGCCCAGGACGAAGCTTACAAAGGCCTTTCTCGTTTCTGCCCATCAATGGCTGAAACTCCCTGGAGAGGCAGACCGTTTTTCCGGGGCAGTCTTCCGTGACTAACCAAAGTCATCTCTCTGAGTCCAAACCATCCCAGGCGGAAGAGCTGCCTGGCTTGAACAAAAGTCACCTGGGAAAAATGGGGAAGGGAGGGTCCGGTGTTTTTTTTTAAGTCTGAGGACGTGGATCCAGCACACAGGGAAAGACTCCCCATGGCCTTCCCAGCACACTCGGGCTTGTCTGACCTGCTGTGGGCCCTGTCTGCTCGCCGGGCTTGAGTGCCGCCCCGACAGAGTCAGACCATAACCCTGACTCCTGCAAGGACCAGCGGAGACTCAGGTGCCCCTGTTGACATGCCCAGGGACCTTTTGTCTCGGGGAGGGGACACTCCTGGGGACACCCTCCCAGTGGACAAACCGTGCCTGGGGTGATAGAGAAACACACAGTGTTGTGTTAGGTGTGGTTAGGAATGAAGAGTTAACACAGGAACGTGGGGAAGTTTTCTCCCCCAAGATGCTTTTATAATTCGGGAGGAGGGGGGATGATCTGAGATCTACAGAAGCCCATTGAGAGTTCTCTCGGGTGCTCTGCCTGCACCTGCTTCACAAGGACGTGCATTCAGGTTTCTGGACCGAATCTTCCTCACGGAGCACGCAGATCAGTGCCGTTCACGGCTACAAGGAAAGGGCTTTCTGGTGCCCCACAAAACCTTTAGGAGAGCAGGCTTCTTAGAAGCAGCTCTATTTCTAGAACATGCCTTTTCCTGGCCTCCCTCTCTGAGCACTGAGAGCAGGGGTAGGAGGCGGGAAGTCTTTCCTTCTGGGGAAACGATCATTCTGCCCCTCCCACTCATTCTCCACCTGGAGTCCTAAACCAATTACACACCCCAGCCATTTTTCGAGAGCAACCACTGTGTTGTCACAAAGAGAGGATTAAGATTTCAAACTGAGACAAGGCGAAGAGCTAATCACTGCCTCAGAAACAGAAGGCTCCGTTTTTATGCAAATGGACAAAGTTATAAAGACTCTGCAAGAGATAATGACCAAAAAAACATAATCTATGATAAAAAGATTTATGGCTAAAACAAGATGTGTGCTTCTAAATTCTCAAGCAAAAGAAGTGGTGGATGATTCTTTGAAGGGATGTGGTGCCCGGATTCAACAATGGGATGAGAAAATCCCCCCAGATCTACCAGTTACACTCCTTTCATAAAACCGGGAGCCCGCCTGCGCCTTAAATGGGACACAGCTGTAAAAAGAAGTTGTTCCAAGGCATGCTGCACCTCGAATGGCATTAAGTCTGAAGTTCAGCTCCTGACTCCCCACCCACCACTGCCCTCACACACAGAGCGTTCAGCCCGTAATAACCCTCTGTCAAGGGCAACTCCATTCCCAAGCTGCTCAGGACAGGAACCCTGAAATCATCTCCTGCACTCCGCTCTGGCTCCGCACTCCCCATCTGATGTCTCAGCAAACCTTGTGGGGTCAAAGTACATCCACAGTCCTACTGCTTCTCACCGTCTCCCCTGTCACCACCCTAATCCAAGCTGTTGCCACCTGCATCCTGGGATATGTAAATAACCCCACCCATTGTTCCTGCCTCTACTCTTGCCCTGCTTTCAGGCTATCTCCAATATAGCTTCACAGTTTTGTTCACACGACGTCACTCATCCGATCAGAACTCTCCCCTTTCAGGAACCCAGAGCCCCAAATGATCTGCCGCCTCCCTCATTTCTTCAACTCATCTCCTACTAAGCTTCCCTCACTGGCTCTACTCCAGATTCACGACCACCAGGGAGTTTCTTAAACGCGGCCGCACCTCGATGCCTCAGGGCCTTTGCACTGGCTGGTCCTCTTCCCCTGACATTCCCATGGCTGGCTCTCTCACGTCTCCATCCAAAAGCCATCCCCCCGTGCCCCCCAACCCACCGAGGCCTGTCCTGATCATCCTTCAAAACCTCAATTTCTACTCCTACCCCAACATGTCACATCCGTGCCCACGGTTGTTTTTTCCTACCCAGCACACTTTATTATTTATTTATTTATTTATTTTGTTCATCATCAATGCCTCACAAGAGAATGTAAGCTCCGTAAGAGCTCAGACTTTTTGTCTCTTTTGTTCACGAATGAATCACAGTTACAGTGCCGAGCACAGTGCATGGCACGCAATAAATTCTTCCGAAACATATAACCACCGAAAACGGAGCACTCCGCACTCCGCCTGTTCATTACAAGTTAAAAACAAAATGTCAGGATGAGAAAAAAATTAGAAGTGGCCTAAATGCCTACAAGCATAAAATTGGTTACATAAGTAATGATCAGGCCACACGAAGCATACATGATGCAGCCCCGAAAAGGAAGGACCTAGGATTTTCTCACTGACATGGAGGGATCAGCACAACATACTCAGTTAAACTACAAAGCTACAGGGAGGAGGGGGGCATGAGGGGACTAAAGTAATGGAAAAAATACAGTTCAAAAACAATGGGAAAAAGGTCACAAAATAACAGATATCTTTGTCCCGGTGTAAATATTGTGTGAGTGTTGCATGTGTGTGCATCACGTGTTTATTATAAAACTCCACTGTGTGTGTGTGTGTGTTTGTGTGGGTGGGCAGACTGGCGGGGAGGGGACAGAGGCAGACTGACCGATCTTGGTGGAGGAACAGAAGGAAATTTTGGCTTCTTTTTTTCTTTCTGCTTTGGATTTTCCCCAATGAGCAGCTTTTGAACAGAAATTGTGAAAGAGAGTTTTCTCTTTTAACATTTACCAAGGGTGGGCTACACCTGCGGAGAGCCAGACTGGACTCACCCATCCCGCAGATGGCAGCAAACCACGTCAGCTCGACCCACCAGAAGCTGTTTGACTGCTTGATTTTCCGAATTTCAAAGGATGGCCTAGCTCCTCCCCTTACAAAACAAACAAACAAACAAACAAAAATACCCACATATAAGGAAAGAATTCTGATAAAATATAGGGAAGTCCAGCTCACCAGTGAGTGTTTTATGAGCTCAGATCTCAAATACAATGGGTGGTGCGGGAAAGGGGGCCCTCACAACAGACAGTCTGCCTTTTTCAGCCATAGCTTCGCTCCAATCCCCGTCTCCTTCTCGCCTGGGCACCCAGCCTCAGCTGCAGGCCTCGGTCCGGGCAGACTGGGGCAGCTGAGAGTGCTGGCCACCCCTGCCTGCTCCCACCTCCAGGCCTGGCTCCCGTCACCGCCATGCCCCTAGTGCTTGCTAGAACCCCCTTCCTGACCCCCGATTCCCACAAGTCTGTGCTCTTACAGCGTTTCTGACTGACACTTGGACTTTCCAGCCCCCCCCTGGACTTTCAGAGGGGACCCGGGTGAGCTTGGATGGGAAGCAAATCGGAAGAGCATCTCACTCTCTGCAAGTGTCCCTCCCTCCCCCAAGGAAAGGCCAGTCCTCCGGCTGACCCAGAGACGGGGCGGACAGTGTGGAGATTAGGAGCAGGAGTTGGCCTCACGCCACCCAGACCTGCATCCCTTGCTGCTTCCTAGCCGTGTGACCTTGTACAGGTTACTTAACCTCTCCATGCCCTGATTTCCTTTTCTGTAAACTACGGAGGATAAGGAGAATTAGCATAGATTTGTTGAGGGGTAATAATCAAAATATTTAACGAATGGTATGGCAGCAGAGCGGTGAGTGAATGAATGCAAAAATGGCTGAATGACTGATAAGCAAAGGGTTCCAGGATTTGCTCAGGATCCAGAACGGGCCAGCAGCTCCTGGTGTCCGGGCTGCAGAAGACGGAAATCAGAGGAACCACGATGAGACGGGCCACCACCGAGACTGTAGGAAGGCAGAGCTTAGGACTCTCATGAGGCTCAGAAATTTGGTGTGACGTTCTCCTTCCCCCAGAGCTCGCTCCAGTCACAGGGGCCATCGCGACTGTCCCAGTTCGGTGCGCATGCCTGACAGCGACTCCTTACTCAACGGAACAGCCAACAGGTAATGGACACGTGCCGCGTGCTGAGCCCCTTGACACCTTTAATCCTCACCCCTGCCTTCTGAGTCAGGCGTATTACCGCCCTAGGTCCCAGTGAGAAAACACCGAGCCACTGCCATACGGACAGACCTGCCTCAGCTACTAAGGGGAAGTGCCAAAACCCTAACCCCGGGGTTCTTGCTCTGAAGCCCGTTGTTCTGAAGAAGAAAATCTCACTGACACAATCGGAAAGACAAGTCTTCCATCCCGTTCTTCAGAAGCTGGCCTCTGGGTCAGAGTTTTTTCACCACCAACAAAGGCCTACGTTCCCCTCCCCCTTTCCTCACATAGATACGGAGCAAATGAGTGCACACTAATTTGGGCACCAAAAAGGCTGATCAGGTGCACACAAATATTGGAAATGTCAAGCTGCTATGACCTGCTGGAGGCTGGAAGGGACATCTGCGTCTTCTATCTGTGTGACCAAGTTCAGCACCACACATGACCAGGAGCTGCAGAGGCAAACCTGTCCGTCTGTCTGCAAGGCCCCATCTTCCTAAAGAAAACCTACTGTGAACCCCTGCTTTTGGGGACAGGTCTTCAAAAGCCAATTTATTTCTAGAGCAACACTCCTGTGCTTTCGTTCTAAATACAGTGGTCCACTAGGATCACCGGATCTCTCGATCTTACGCTATTTAAGAGCCTTCTGCTCTGTCACTTTACTTGGCTGGACAGCAGTGACAGTCACATTGGGCAGTGGCTGACAGTTCTCTCCGGCCATCCCAGTCACTGGTTTTTCTCAACTGCTTAAAACGTGGTAAAAACTGTTCATTTCTTTTGGCAGAAACATCTCCTATTCAAGCTTGGGTCCAAGGTAAGCATTTCTGGCACATATGGTTAAAAAAAAAAAAGATCTCTTTGAATCAAGGCAGCATGAAACACACACTCGCTTAGTGTGCTTCCAAAAGCGGACTCCTAGCGGTCTGACAATATTTGGCAGTGTTATTTAGCACGTGGGGTAGAAGTGCTGCGTCGCTCTCACGGTGACAGAGAGCTGAGACCGAGCTGAGCTGTGAAGCTGACAGACCTAAAATAAAGGAGCAGAGTTCCAGACGCCTCGTGCAGGCTTCTGCAGGGCGGCCTCAGGTTTAGCTGAAAACCAGCCCGGCAACATGGAATAGGTCTGCAGAAAAGGAGACATATTTCACTTCCCAGTACCTTTCTGTTTCTCCTGGGGTGGTAAGGACGTCAGCCTGGCTCTTAGCGAAAATTTTTTAAAAATCAGCAAAGCATGTATTCAAATAAAGACTAAGGAAAATTCCAATGGTTTTCTGAATCCACACAATTTTATTTGATTGACTGATTTTAGGGTGGGTGGCAGGGGAAGAGAGGAAGAGGAAGAGAGAGAGAGAAAGAAGCATCCATTCGTTGTTCCACCTATTTAGACAGTCACTGGTGGCTTCTTACATGTGCTCTGGCCAGAGATCGAATCCACAGCCTTCACGTATCAGGACAATGCTCTAACCGGCTGCGCTACCCGGCCAGAGACAAACTTGTTTTTTTGTTTTCTGTTTCTCCCCACTAAATTAATTCAAGTCGACCTGGATATAGGGACACCCAAGCTTTTAGTACTGAAACACCCAGTTATTGATTTTTCAGCCACATTTCCACCCTCAAAATGAGCTGTGAAAAAGGACAGCCAGCCGTCACCATACTTTATGTTTATAGACTCAACATTCAATACATTCGTGTGTTACTTACAGAGGAAATCCCACATTGCAGGCTCGATGAGCTGTTATTGAATGGACGGTGGGTGGGTGGAAGGATGGACGGACAGATGAATAGACTGATGGATGGAGGGGTGTGTGGATGGATGGACGGACATCCCATACCTCCCCCACCTGTGAGTACACGGCAGTCATAACCACAAGGTCTGAAAAGAGAGCTTATTCAATAAAAGATGTTTTAACTAAATTTAAAATGAATCTGTGATTCCCTCCCAAATGCTCACCCTCCTTTTAAAACTCCAAAATAATAAAATAATTAAAAGTAAACCTCGGGCAGGAGAGAAATGCTTCTGACAAGACGCACTTGTGGATGTTAGCAAGAGCCGCATCCCACAGCTTTCGACAGCCCTATTGGACCATCGCGACGACTGCGTTTTACTTGCTCGATACACAGCGAAGGGATGCTTCATCACTAATCCTGAGCTCCTTGCAGACTCAGACGAACTGGGGTCTTATCCCTAGACTCAGGTACAGTGCTCTTTTCCAACTCACCCTGAATCACACCTCGGGATAAAATAACTCCTGGGACCAGGGCATCATCCTGGAGATTCCAATGAGTTCCGTACCTAAAGCCTGATTAGAGCCCACCTTCCTAAGTCACACGGAGACTCTTTACTTGGCAGACCTGCTGGGAGTTCTGGCTCTGGGGCTAAAGGTCATCCTGGCATTCAAAGTCCTCCCTGAGCCTCACGGGGACCAGCAGTTTTTCTCCGGTTCCGGTGCTCCTGCCACCTGCTCTAGTTACTCCCACCAACCTTCAGCTGCCCCTCTTGCCTCCGCACAGGGAGAAGAGGCCTGCCTTCCTCACCGCCGCGCCGGCCGCATGTACACCCGCAGCGAGTGCGCGGAGCAGGAAGCACAGCACGGTGAGGGCCACGCAGGCTCCTCTCCACTCCAGCACGAAACCCCACCATCTCTTTCACTGTCCCACTTGGATGACAATCTCCCACTTTCCTTTAGAGGGAAGGAAAAGCCCCTTCACCAAAGGCATCCCCAGTAACAGCTTCGCTGTTAGATGCCACTTTTAAATATAGTGGTGCCTCTCAAAGCAGCCAAGGACACACACTGAAACTCCTCCCACCTGCGCTGGCCGCAGACCACTTCCCTGAGACCTCTTCTGAACCAGTTTCCACAGGAACTTGCCAGACATACCAGCACCCAAGCAGGATTGAGGAATAGTGGCGAATGCCTCCCCACAGCTTCCCATTCCCGTCCCTGGGTGTTTGTGCAATACATGCATGCGTCCGCCCACCTGAGCACAGTATCACCCAGAACTGGGGGACTGAGGCATAGTGCCACCCAGAACTGGTAGAGAACATCACTACCAAAAACGAAGTGACATGTAATTAATAAGATCACTTGGCTTAATAAACACGCCGGCTTCAGAAATGATTCTTAAGACACAAAGGGAACAGTCATCTGCAGGGAGCTGGAAGGAAAGAGCTGATGAGTGGGAGTTTGCTAGGCTTACTCACTGCTCCCAAGGACAGGCGCTGTCTACGAACTCCAGGAGAGGAACAGCACCTGTGACTTCGGCACGCGGCACCAAGCACTTAGTAAGTGCTCAGTGAATGCTCACCAATGGCACAGGTGAACCCACAGGCACATGAGGGGAAGTGTGTGCATGCATGGGGGGGGCAGAAACAGACAGAGAGAGATCCAGAGGCAATTCTTCAGGCCTTCCCAGAGTTCAGAACTCCCCCCAAATGCCAATGCTCTGACTCTTCCACGGCCATCAGCCAACTCTCTGATTGAGAATCAGGTTGCCCATATGCCTTCAAACCTTCGAAGCGTCATTCTAGAAGGTGGATATTAGCACATCAATGCCTAAGTTTTTTCCAACCCTCACCCAAGGACATGCTTATTGATTTTCGAGAGTGGGGAGGGCGGGGGAGAGAGAGGGAGGGAGAAAGAAACATCGACTGGTTGCCTCTCATACGTGCCCCGACTGGGGACCAAACCTGCAACCCAGGCACGTGTCCTGCTTGGAAATCAAACCTACAGCCTTTCAGTTTACAGGACAATGCTTCCACCGACTGAGCCACACTAGTTAGAACGATCCCTGATATTTTTAAGTTAATCATAAATTCATATATTGAAATGCTGAATTTACAACCAGTGCTTTAGGTTGGGCTGGTATCAATTTCCACCCTCAGAGAAGGTGGTGAACCATTAAAACAACCCTCTGCATTTGCCGGGGCTGAAAACCAGGCCCAGCCTCACCAGCCAGTCAATCTTCAATCCTTCGATACAAAAGCCTCCAGGGCCTGAGTCAAGTTTGGCAGATACCCCTCCCTCCCTGGGGTTCACACATGTGACCACAAGAAGCAAGGTGCCACCCTAGGCATCACTCACAAGGCCTCGCTGGGGAAGATGAGCCAACCACACGTCTTAAAAATCAAGGATCATATTAGTATGTCTCAGCTGTCAATCACACATAATCAGGCTCACAAACAATAAACAAAACGCTTCCCTTTTGATGAGGAAAATTTTATTTTTACACATCGACGGAAAGATGGGAGGGATGAATAAGTTAATAAGTAATTTGGTAGGAAAAAAACAGTAATTTTTAAAAATAGATTTCCTTGATTAAAATGAAGTCCCAGGTAACCTTCAATTGCCTGCTCTCGAGGGCTGAGCGGCACCCCACCTGCCAAGTTCTGCACCAGATAATAGCGGGACACACGGGAAAGAGGTAGAGTTCGTTCCTCCACGAAGCTGGTCCTCGTGTCGGGTCAATAACACAGTCAAAAAAGAATACCAAAATATTTTTTAAATCCAAAAATAAAATGTAATTATCAATAAGACAAACAATACAAAAGAAGAACCAAGGAACCGAAAAGAAGCATGTGATTAAATGTAAGATGAGGGCGAATATCCATGTTCCGATATTGCAGACGGGGGTCCTCAAGGCTCAAACGTTTATAGGAAGCTTCATGGACAAGCAGATCCTGACCTGCATCTGGAAGGAGGGGCGAGATTGGCCGACGGGAAGTGAGAAGGCATTCTAGTTGAGGAGGCTACCGTATTTTGCCATGTATAATGTGCTCTTGCATCTTTGTGTGCATTATACATGGGACTGTTTACCCATCATTATATGCATGATATGTAATATGCACCCTTATTTTTTCCTCAAAAATTTGGGCAAAAAAGTATGCATTATACATGGCAAAATATAGTAGCTTGGACATGTTCTGGGTGTGCCACTGACTGAAGGTGTGGATTCACACTGGCTGGGACTGGGAATTCCTTCATGACAGCCCAAAACCCGTACGCTTAGGCTCTTCATAACAGCGACGCATCTGCACAGAGGAAAGCAGTGTTTTCAGAAGGCTGATCTGGCAGAGGGGCACAGAACCAACTAGCGTTGGACAGAGAGCAACTGGACTGAGGCACTGGTGGACGCCATGTGCAAGGAACTGAGTGGAGGGACATTCGGAGAACAGCAGTCAGGCCTTGGCAGCTGGTTGGATGCACGACCCAGAACAGAACCAAGCATCAGGAATGAACCTGCGCTTTCACGGTTGACGAACATTAGGAAGAAGACTCCAGTGTGGATGGAGGGTGATTTCATGAGTTTGAAGCAGACTGAGCTGAGAAAATAATGTGATAGCTGGGTAGAAATGGCCGGGAAGCGTCTGGTCCACATTCTGCTGGGACATAATGAGACTAGGGCCGAGGCTGGGGCTATGTGAACAGAGCAGACAGCTTGGCCATTAGGGTGAGATCTCGGAGAGAGGACGGCGAGTGCTGAAGAACAGACTGACCAGCTGGAAAAAGCAGACAGATACGAGAGCCGCGGATGGAGACAGAGAAGGACACTGGAGAGGTACAGAGAAAGCAAGCTCAGACAGTGGCCTGAAGGGCATGGGAGCAGCCTCAGCACCGCTGAGGAAGAAACAAGAATGAGGATGCCGGGAAAGGACACAGGGCCCAAGCCAGCTGGCCCCTGGAGAATCTCGGCTCCGGAAACCAGTGAGGACAGGAGCTAGATCACAAGGCCTGGAGTGACCTGGGAGACGGGAATGGGGACTTGGTGGAAGGAGACGACCAACAGGAGTAACCAACCGCGTGGTGGTTCATATGAGCCCAACGGAGCTGCATGTGCAAGGCAGGAGAGGAACAGATAGCGCACAGCCACCCGAGAGTCCCGTCCCTGCCCGTCTCAGGAGGGACCCTGTTCTGTCTTCAGGAGAGTACAGACACCCTGCGGCAAAGCACCCACCTCCTCTCTTTCTTACAAGGCCAACCCCCCAGGGCTGTGTGGGAGAAAGCTATCCCACGGTCCCAGTGACGTGCAAGAGGTCTGGAACCCGTCACTCGAGAGCAGAAGCCATATGGCTGCCGTTCCTCCCCTGCCACGCCGATTCCAACCGGCAGGGGTTAAACATTTCCGAGAAGAGATGAGAGAAGGAATCTCCTGGGTTTCCAGGCAGATTAAAATCACGAAATAACAGAGATGTCAGGTGGCAGTGACGCTCGAGTGAGGCGGCGCCAAAACGCTGCGCCGCAGGCGGCCAGAAGTTTCTGCTCTGCTTGTTTTCACCTCATTGCTCTCAGAGCTCGCCCGCATCTTCAGTGGAAGCTCTCTCCAGCTCCTGCCTGCTCCCTATCAGCCACCAGATTTAAATCAGTCATTTTTCGCAGTTACTGATTTCCCCGACTCGTCAGGGGGTTCCTAAGCAAAGTGCACCTTCTTTCTGAAATTAGGCTCTCCCTCCAGAGACACGTGTCAATAATGCCAAAAGTGCAAATGCAGACTTTTACAAAGTAAAGCATTAAAATATGTCCAGAATGCCTGCCTTTGCCCACTGAAAGCTGCAGTGATGTTCTGCACTCAGAACGTCAACCGTGCAGAGTGGACGTGGTTGCAGCACCCTTCACCACGGAGCGTCAGCGGAGGTCACAGAGGGAAAGCATTTCAGCTGAGGTCATGCAGCCTCTGGAGCCCAAACCTCCCTCTGGGCACAGGCTATCCTTTGCTTCTTGTATGTGAATTAATGCCCTAGTTCTACTAAAGATCTGTGCAGCTTCGAAAGAAAATGTCTGTGGTTCATTTCTACAACTTAGCGGGAGGTGTGGGGACATTACCAGGACAGCCGATGATGACGCTGTGAGTGGCAGTGTCCTAGGCAGTGTTCGAGTCTCTCCTGTGAAAGGGGACAGATAATCTGGGGAAGGCAGGAGCTGCATGGGCAGGAAGGAACCTGATGCCCAGGGTGAGACCGAAGCACGAGTGACCACAGCACCCATCAGCCTGGAGAGCAGTGAGGGGTGAATTTCTCTTTCCAGTGAGCTGAGGGGCAGCATGAAAGAGCACGGTGAGGCCAGGGGAAGAAGACGCCAGGGCCAGGTCCTCTCCGACAGCCCTGAACAACCACACCGGCTCTTTCCAGCTCACTCAGGCATGAGCGCGAGACCCGACAGTTCCCACTGTGATTAAAAAAAAAAACGACTCCAATATTCCCAAGTCGATAAAAAGTGCTGCTTTACATTGTCTTCTTCCTCAAATATTCAAGTCGCACAAATTTGGATAGCTACTGCTTGAAAGTTTAAAACACTTATCGAAAAAGAGCTGGCCCCCTTCTGATCGACCTGTTGTGTCTTTTGTTAATTAAAAAAAAATACAATATAGAGCTAATTCTGCTCAATGGAGATGTCTGAGAGGTTTTTCTTTAAGAGGTGTCCACCTGCTTTAGAAACTGCCTTTGTGGCCCTCCCTGGACCACCAGCAGAGAATTTAAATGCCACTGCTCAGTTGTCACCTACACGATCTGCAGGTGCATCTTCTTATGGATGCAAATCACAGAGGCAAATTTAGAAACTGTTTTGAAATACGTGACCTTTGGAGATTAAATTTGCCAGCTGAAGTCTGGGAAGGGTATGGAGAAAATCCTGACTCTGGAGGAATGCTCAGTAACTCTTGCCTCCCAAGGGGCCTCATAGGGCCTTTGAGATATCTAGGGGTCAAGGGCTCTACTTCCCAACTCAAAGAACAGGACGTTGTCTCTCCTGCTTTCGCTGTCCCAGGGAAACTCTTTTGGTCCTCTCTCGTTCTCAGCCACAGGGACATCATCTCCACGTTCACGCCAAGTTTACCGCTGACATGCAAGTCCATTTCCTCGAACCCTTCCCTTCCCGAAAGCAGACCTCATGAGCGCCTTGTGAAGGAACCCACTCACTCAGAAAATCCTGCAAGAAGAACAAGCTGGGGGTGGCGGGGAGAAGGCAGCAAGATTTGTTTGGTTTGGGCCACGCTGAATTTGCAGTAAGACATCCGACCATTAGGTGAATACCTTCCCCCCACAATTCAGAAGAGAGGTCCAGGTTGGGGATACAAATTAAGGGGTGAGGTCACCCGCATGTGGATGGAATCGAAGGTGCGGCGAGGTTTATAGAGTAGAGGGTGTAGGGCTTGACTTGGAGACAGGGATGGTGGAAGAGCAGAGAAACTGTCTCCTGATAAGATGGCGTCAGGGAACCTGAGGGGACCTGGTGCTTCGAGGACAGGAAATGCCACATCAGAAGCTGCAGAAAAGTGGCATGTGAGATGCAACCACACACTGACTGATGCTTCCCTCCCTCTCTTTCTCCCTCCCTTCCCCACTCTCTAGAAATAAATAAATAAAATCTTTAAAAAACATTTTTAAAGCTGCAGAAGAGGAAAGCCAGGAAAGAAATGAGGTTTGACCACCAGGAGTCCCTGGTTACCTTGGCTACAGCGATGGTGGTTTTTTACCCTCCTGATCCCTGATCAGAGCCACCGCATCTCCAGCATCAGGAATACACCTGTCTTCTCTTTGAAGCTCTCTCTCTCCCCGCCTCCACACCCTCTCAGGTTCCCACTGAGTTCCAACTGTGTGGATGCCTACATCCTTTGAGGACTCACGGCTTTACCCTGAGTGTCCTCTCTTCTCCGTCTGAAATCCCAGTTCCACGTGCTGTTTCTCCTCACAGCTTCCCCCTTCCCCTCTGCTCACTCCGTTCAGAGTCTCTGCCGGTTCAGGACGCCTTCTCACGATGGAGCAGCCCCCCTCCCTGAGTCTGTCAAACCTGCCCCGCCTCAGGCAGGGGACAGGCAAAAACATACCACCAGTGGGTTTGAAATACAAATGAACAAAATCACACCAGAAAAACAATCAAAATGCTCTTCAAGGCATAAGACAAATGGTTGGAAAATCACAAAGAATCAAATAGATTTGATTATACCAGGGGAACACCCCCCGACAGAATTTATTTATTAAAAACATTGTGTATTCTTACATGTTTAAATTTCAATCACCTTTAAAGCCCTCTCCATTTGATGCAATACACCTGTTGAGACTTTTTTCCCTGCTCAAAAGTTTTTAAACTCATTGATTTTGACACCTTTTAATGCTTCTGCCATTTTTTTTGTTTCACCTCTTCCATATTGGCAAAACATTTCCCTTTGAGGACATTTTTCATCCAAGGAAACAAAAGAAAGTTACTCGAGATTGGGTAAACAGGGAGAGTGGGACATGGGGGTCATGCCGCTTTTGGTCAGCGCAGTGTGGACAGGTGCACTCATAAATCACCAGTCATAAATTGGGCCAACACTTTGAAAGAATCTTCAAAAAGAAATTCACCAAAATCAAACGCAGCCTCTCACAACAACACCAGCTGGTACACTGATACAGATGGGTTCCTATGACACTCACCTAGCAGAGGAATCTTGTACTACCAAGGACCCACCCTCCAGAAGATAATTCTAGGTTTTTTGGGGGTCCCCCCGGTATGATCTAAACTAGCAAATACAAACCAAATCAAACATAAAATAAAAATTCATAGGATAAAGAAACAAATTTGTAGCAAACAGTGCAATATTAATACCCTGAATTAATATATTTAATAAACTAATAAATCAATTAGAAAACCAATACCAACCCAATCAGAAAGAACAACCAATACACAAAGCACTCAGATACAACTAGATGATAAACTATGAAAGAAAATAATTTTCTAGTAGCAAAATAATTTAAAACTTAAAAAAATCTATTTTTTGCTTATTAAATTGGACAGCTTTTTAAAGATAACACTCAGTTATGCTGTGAGGTCAGAGAAATAAGTACTTGCATATACTTCTCATGGGGAGCAACCCAGTAATCCCATTCCTCTGAATCAATCCCAAAGTAATGATGCAGATAAGATATGCCTGCAATATTAAGTGTCACATTATTTATAGTAGTGAAAACTTAATATACCATAGAGGACTGATAAAGTATAGACTTTTTAATTATACAGTCAATATTTTCACATAGATGCAAAGGGGGGCAGATAAGTATCTTTAATCTAAAAAGAACACTTATAAATCAACAATAAATCTATAAAAATGACCAGACGTGGACAGGCAATTCACAAAAAAAATAATAAATACTCAGTAATGTTTTTTGGGGTATCATAAAGCAATAAAAGATGATAAAACTAATATCTATCCCTAATTCATCACATTGGAAAATATTGAAGTGTATTTTTATTTTTTTTCTTTTTTAAAAAGACTTTATTTATTTTTAGAGGGAAGTAAGGGAAGCAGAAAGAGGGGGAGAGAAACATCAATATGCAAGAGACACATTGACTGGTTGCCTCTCGCATGCCTCCAGCTGGGGCCCTGGCCCACAGCCCAGGCTTCTGCCCCGACAGGGAATTGAACTGGTGACCTTTCAGTTTGCAGGCTGCAGGCCACCGCTCAATCCACTGAGCCACACCAGCCAGGAATGAAGTGTACTGTTAATATAACCATGACTATATTAATGTCTACAGATGAGTAAATGTAATCAACAGACTAGGATATTCACCAAAAATGCTAAAAACTATCGTTTCTGGGCACTGAGACTACCAGAGATTTTATTTCTTCTCAGTGCTTAGCTATGTTTTCTAAATCTCTACGATGAACCTATACCCCTCTTCTGTAATGAGGGTGATGTTTGAAACGTTTCAAAAATACATTGGTGAGATTAGAAAATCCACCTGCTATCACATGAAGAGCATAAACAATGTCCATCCCTTCCTTCCCCACAAGCAATGCCCCCCCCCCCCATTAAGGTCCTTCCCACTCCCTTCTTTTAAAGAGCAAAGGTGATTACTGAATACTAATCAGCAAATGGGAGGAGATTCTGCCTGTCACGTTTGCCATCTTCATCCTTCCTGATTTGGTTGGGCTCATCTGGCCTTTCACCTAGAAAGGACTAGACCACATGAATGACATTGACCACAGCCAAGGAATCTGGAATGTGACCTCAACCCTATTAATTCTGGTCCAACAGATGGAAGCTATCCAGTACCCACTATGTGTAAAGTGCTTGCTGGAGGCTACAGGGGTACAGATTTGGAGGAGACAGTCCAGGCCCTCAGGATTCGTCCAGGAACCAGAGAGGATAGCCCACATGCAAACGTGCCCACAACACCTGGCAGGAGAGGGGCGTGAAGTTAGAGAGAAGCAGGAACTGAAAGCACCCAGTTGACGGGAGACCACTGGGAGGACAGGGCACTGGTGATGACCTCAAGAAACTGCTGACTGTTAGACCCGGAGGGGTGGAATGGAGGCATGGCTGAGGGTTAGACCTGGAGGGGTGGAATGGAGGCACGGCCCAGAGTTAGACCCAGAGGGGGGGAACGGAGGCATGGCCCAGAGTTAGACCCGGAGGGGTGGAACGGAGGCATGGCTGAGGGTTAGACCTGGAGGGGTGGAATGGAGGCACGGCCCAGAGTTAGACCTGGAGGGGTGGAATGGAGGCACGGCCCAGAGTTAGACCTGGAGGGGTGGAACGGAGGCACAGCCTCGCCGGGCATAGCAGCAGGAGGAATGGTCCGTGGAGACTAAAGCACAGTGTACGCTCTGCAGTACACTCGATGCATTCACTAGAGTAACAGTATCTGCTCACTGGGTGGTTATGAGAACTAAACGAGTTCGCACATCGAGCACTCAGAACAGTGCTCAGCACACAGAAAACGTTCTATGGCCATTTGGCACTGTTGCTTTACTGCTCCCACTATTATTACTTCTATGGCTGCAGCCGCTCCTTCTATTTCGGGTGTAGAGAAGCGACGGCAGAACACGAGACTGGGGAAGTGATGTAAGATCATGCTCTGGGAAGCCTCAGATGCTGCAGACCATGATACTTTTGACAGGGCTGATGGGGTCTGAGTTTTACTGTGGGAATGTTAATCGGGCAACAGTATAGAACGGGGGGGCATGGAAACAGAGTTCGGGAACACCAGATGAGAGAAGCTTGGTGTGCAAAGGGCGTGGCCCCAAGAGGGTGTGCAGTAGAGAGGGTGGAGTGCATAAAGGGAAGGGGAGGGTGCCGGAGGCATTGAAAAGGCAGCAGCCACGGGACCAGCAACTGTTAGATGTGGACAGAGGAAGGTGGTGAAGGAGACTGGGAGGGGACCGGAGGACTGCGGCGACACAGGGTGGCGAGACGTGTGGGTGCTGGAGCGGGGAGGGCAGGGGAGGGCAGGGGACTGAGAGCGTGCTGGACCGAGATGCTGGAGCAGCCCGGCAGGCAGGCGAAAAGCAGGTGTGAGGATCAGAAGGGAGAGCTTGGGCAGGTGACACAAAACTGAGAATTGCTGAGATGAGAGGGGTGGCAGAGGAAGTTGTGCCGGCAAAAGGCTAAGTCGTGGATGAGAACCTTGGAGAAAAAAAGTGTGTAATAGGGGAGAAGACAGCTCAGAGTGGATGCTGGCTTTGGGGATGTCCACAGGGGTGGGCAGGGTGTGGGAGGAGGGTGGCTGGGCGGGGGGAAAAGCACAGAGCACTACACTGTCATTTCCTAAAAGGGCATCGTCGCCCACTCTTTCCACCCCCTCCACTGCCATCTTCAGTCACCAATACACACAAAGTGTGTAAGATCAGCACAGGTGGGAAGATAAGAGGAGATGTGGCACTTCGTAAAAACTGGATCAATGAACAACCACATAATGGAGCTCGCTGGTAACCTTCACCGCAGGTGGTTTTCACCTTATAACTCCTGCAGCGAACGCCTGAGCCATCTCTGAGCCGCTGTGAACCACAGCCAAGAGAACAGAAAACCCAGACTCTGAAAACCTGGTGGGAATCTTGCTTCTATGACTTTCTGGTTGTGCAACCTGAGTCAGGTCACTGAACCTTGCTGGGCCTTGATTCCATCATCTACAAAACGGAGACCACGGTACCAGACCTCTTAGGATTAGGGTAAAGGTTAAAGGGAGAAACGTGTTCAGTGAGTTCAACATACTGCATGGACATCATAAGGAGTAGCTTCTGTTTATTATTTATATTAAAGGAGACCATGCCAATAGATGTTCTTTGTTCTTTTTCTTCCCCCTGCTTTGGAGAGAACATTCCAGTTTCTCACCTCCATGATCTTCAGGGTCTTCGCCACCACTGGGTGATGGGGATTGGTGGAGGCAAAAAGTAGGAATCGGTGATGCAAAGGCTCTCTCTCCACCCAGCACCAGTTGCACATCTTGCGTCCCAGGGAAAACATTAGCAAGGGCAGCCTGGGGCTTCTCTGGGAATCTCTGAGACCCTCGAAGGGTCCAGGGTGATGCCTATGGCGGGTGGAGACACGCAGCTCATGGAGTGCAGGGAGACCACCTCTGGGGGCTGGGTCCTGCCCGGACAGCAGGGCACTGGCTATCCGTGTGGCCCAAGCTCCTCCAGCAGGCGCCATACCAGGAGGGCCCTGGACAGGTTCTGAATCTCCATATAATTGAAGCGCATCTGTCGGATCCTTACCCATGACGGCTATTCGTGGAAGACGCCGCAAACATGGCATTTGGCCTTGTACCTTCTGGAGGCTACAAGGATCCTGCTCACACAGGCCATAATTCCAGCCAGACACGTTTCCAATCCCTCAGAAAAGCTACAAGGTCTCATGACCGAGGAGGAGGAGGGGCAGCGATGGGCACAGACAAGCTAACATCTTCACGGCATAGCACACATCGGGCTCCTGCGGGGGCGGGGGGAATGGCACTGAAAAAAGACACAATTCCTCAAGGAAAAATCTACTTGTAAATTGGTTAGCCATTTCAATGGCCAAATTACCCAAGACATAATTAGGGCAACACTTCTCCCCCTGGAACTCCACTACGTGAATTAATGGACCCCTCTCGGTAAGCCAAGCCAGCACTAATAGCGCTGTCTTCCCTTCAGACCGTTTAAACCACTAATCCCTTTCCAAGCTGGCATTTGTGTTTGCGTCTTCTATGCTCAGAGGTCAGGCCTCCATCGGGCTGCTGTCTGCCCTCTGGCATGCAGGAATGGTGGGCGTGTGCTGGGACAGGAGAATTTTTTTTTAATCCTCACCCAAGGACATGCTTATTGATTTAGAGAGAGGGGAAGGGAGAGAGAAGGAGACACATCTATTGGCTGCCTCCCATACGCGCCCTGACTGCAGACCGAACCCACAACCTAGGTATGTGCCCTGACCGGGGACTGAACTCACGACCTTTTGGTGGACAGGGCGATGCTCAGCCAGCTGAACCACCAGGCCAGGAACAGAGAGACTCTTTTCTGGTTCCAGGGAGGTAGTTAGCACGAATGGAAGGGACACTGGGCGGGGACGGTGGGCAAGCTCTGTTTGTGCCTTGCGGTCTGCGAGGACTTGTGTGTGTGGTCAATGACTCATTAAATGTATCGTTTTAATTGTTTTTAAGTGGACAGCTTAGTGACATTAAGTGCCTGCACACTGCTGGGCAACCATCACCCCCACCCATCTCCAGCAGTTCCCTGCCTAAAACTCTGCACCCATTAAAGGCTAATGCGCCATTTCCTGCCCCCTCTAGCCCCCGTGGCAACCGCCACTCTGCCGTCTGTCTCTACGAACTTGACCGCTCTGGGCACCACACATGAGTGAAATCACACGGTGTTTGTCACTGGCTTATTTCACTTGACATAATATCCTCAAGGTTCATCCATGTTGTGGCCAGTGTCAGGATTTTCTCCCTTTTAAGGCTGAATAATACACAATACTCCGTTGCATGTATTTACCGCATTTTGCAAATCTTTTCATCTGAATTTTGTGTGTTTTCACATAAATGAGGTAAAGAATGTGTAACATTGAACCAATTTTAAGTAGCGCACAGATCAGAGGCATCAAGTGCCTTTACACTGTTGTGTCACCATCACCCCCAAGCATCTCCAGAACTTCTGCATCTTCCCAAGGGAGATTCCGTACCCATGAAACGTGGCCTCCGGGTCCCTCGCCCCTCCACCCCCGGCAAGCGTGCTAGCCGTGACTCCGAACTATACCCAGCCTCAGCCTCTTTATCCAAAAAATGGGTGCTGTAATCACAGCCTCCGACGCAAGGGTCATCTGAGTACCAACTGGGTCATCTTCATTCAGCTCAGGCCCCTCTGCTGCCCCCTCAAATTCTCTTTCTGGGCAGTGCTTACAGCTGACTCAGTGGCAGCTGGATTTGGGGAACCACTGGGACCACACAAGCCCCCACACACCACAGGAAAAGGGGTCAACGCGTCCCATGCAACAATGAGGTGTAGAGTTGCTCCTCGCCTTCGCACACACCCACAACTCACTGTTCCTGGTACAACGAACCACTCGTGGCTGGAGGCTGCGAAACCAAGTGCCCAGGAGCCGTCCAGATGTCAGTCCCTCTGTTTTCATGGCATTTCCGGATCCAAACAAAAAGCAGACAAAATCAGAGCAAGTGTGGCTGGTTTAGATTACTCACTGTTACCTCCTATGTGAGAGTAAAGAAAATTACCAACATCACCCACCCGTGTCAGTGAAACGAGAATTCATGAGACTGCCATCTTCTCCAAGAGAAGAAAAGTAAGTCCCTATTCAAATGAAGCATCTCACTTTTGGCAATGGAGCCAGTTTCAAATTAATATATTATGTGTGTTTATTAGATTTTAACAAAGAGGAGGAATCTCATGTAATTAAATTCCCGGAGGACACCCGCACAGGCCCACGAATGTAACAGAGGCATATGGACAGTGGCGTGAAAGGAAACGCTAATTAAATCCAAATTTCCCCTAGATACCGCCAGATCTTTCAGGTCTAAGTTCCCTTCCTGGGTTGCCGAGCATTTACTCCATTGATTCCAGATCTCAGGGTGGGTGCAGCAGGGCACGGAATGGTCTGGGAGAAAGCTTCCATGGGCAGGGAAGTTCTGCTCCCCAGGCGGGATGCACCGTGCACGGCCAAGGAAAGCAGAATGGAGACGAAGAGACACAGGAAGGGAGTGTAGTCAGTGGAAGTGGCAGGAACAGCTGAGGAATTTTCTAGAAATGTAGAAATGTAATACAAGCTAAGAGTTGGGAGAAAAGAAAATGAAGGAGAGGGTAAATAAAGATGGACAGAGAAAGGAAAATGAAGAAGGATGTGAGTAGGGGGTGGTAAGGGATAGAAGTTGGGGGGTGTGGAGGACACTTGAAGGGACCCTCATGAATGTTAGGGACAAAAGCTCTTCCCCACCATCTCCAGCTTGTCCCTTGGTGTCTGGGGATGGAACGAGCCAAAAATGGTGAGAGCACCAAGAAACTAAGAAGGAGGTGTCCGGGGCCCTGGAAAGAAAGTTCTCACTCTCTTTTGACACTTTGTCAGCGAGAAAGGGGCGATGGGGACCCAGAGGCACCTGGGCGGTTGTTCTGCTGACCAGGTGGGTGGCCTTTCTTCCCTCACTGCCTCTTGCCCATCTCCCGGCGCTGAGCACTCTGGCGACTGCGATGGTCCCTCTTGCCGAGGGCAGCCAGCGGTCTAGCATGGATGTGCAAGTCCCCTAAAGATGTGCCCCACGAGCAGCGAACAGAACCGAAGGGCACCGTGTGCCTTTCCATTGGTTTAGGACGGGTGAAGCAGACCAAGGCAATGACAGAGAGCAGGTCGTGGGATTCTGACCAATGAGAGGGAGTGCACTCAAGGAGCAGCCACTGCTTGGACCCTCACCGCTCCACCAGGAGTTAGGGTCTGTGATTGTTGTGTGAAACCTGCCCAATGTTGACAATAAAGTTAAAAACAAAAGCAGCCACTGTGTGGACCACACGGAACTGTCCCCAGGATTCCAGATTTCGGATCCCTGAGTGTGGGGCCAGGAAGAAGGGACTGAAGAGAGGACACCTTCCCACCTGCCATCAGCAGAGAACCGAAAGGAGAAGACATGGGGTCTTCCCATCCTGCTTAGAATAGGACGTTAGGGAGCATCGAAGAGAAAGAGCCCAGAAATCTAGGAAGGAAGGACCCAGGGAAGCCCTGGGAAGGGGGACCCCAAAACCCCTGAATTAGCCTGGGCATCAATAAGGGGGTAAACAGCAACATTCTGGGAATCAGTCAATGGAGTGAGAAGTATCAAAGACCCAGCTGTCGTAAAAGATATGAAACTGGCTTGCTCTCTAGGAGGAAGGAGGCCATCGAGCAGCCCCCGTCTCTGAAACACCAGTTAGCTCCCCACCCCCCACACCAGGAGGCGCCCCCCTTTCCCCAAAATAGGTCTTTTTCCAAGTGACACCTCTCTCATCCACCTTCCAGAAACAGCTTCCTAGTCCCACCCCCTGCTGACAAACACCCACGTGTTTCTACAATGAACCTCAGGCACGCATGCAAGCAAGGGGGACTTGGAGGCGGCCCAGAGCAGGGTCCTGGCCTGGCCTGCGAACTGAGTCCCCTCTCTGTCTCCTCCAGCGGCACACTTGCCACTGAGCCAGGCAGCCGCTCTGATTAGTCTTCTTCACAGAAAAAAAAGGACTCTTGAAGTTGGTACATGGATCACCTATCTGCAAATAAAGTCTGCTCAAATGTTTCTAGGGACTCGGCTCTCCTTCCCCCGTATTTACGTGTTCATGGGGCCCTGCCCCCCAACAGTGCTGGGAAAGCCGCTTTCACCCCAAGCCCTACTGGGGTGGCCATAAACCCCAGATCAGTGAGAGAAGAGCTACTGGGGACTCAACGCTATTCATTCAAGAAGCATAAAAATAAGCTCCTAGAAAATTCTACCCAACGACAGGTTGCACGTACTACGACCCTAGATCTCAGCTCAGAACAAAGGGTGGGGACTGTGCTCTGGGCTTTGAGTAGCATTGGAGGTTCCCAGTCCCCTGATGTAGCCACACGACATTCCCCAGGCTCCTGAAACTCCTCTGAGATCGACTCACTCCTTTGGTAAGTGTAGGTGATGGGCCAGGGCCCAGAGGTCGGTGATCTGCCGCATAGCAGTCTTGTCACTGAAGCTCTCAGCTCTGTGAGGAACGGTCACCACACCTGCCCCTGAGACTCATGAGGGTAAGACACGGCGGCCCATACAGAGCCCACGGCGTATGCATCACTGTGTTGCTGCCATTGTAACAATACCAATTACTATCACTCCCTCTAAGCCAGAAAGTCCCAGTTCCCCCAACGATGCCCTATGATGTAGCAGTAAATGGGAGGAGGGGGTTGGGCTGAGAACTCCCATTGTGAGCCTCCTCTCTTCAACACTCGGCTTGCAAGTCACCAGCCTAAGATGAACGTGTGGTAATTACAAGACTGCCGCATGACTGGAGAACCCCCATGGCATGACAAACTGGTGGGGGTGAGATGAGGAGAATTCGCTTAAGTTAAAAAAAAGGGGGGGTGGGAGACAGTGCAGGGAAAACACACTTATAAGCACACTTAAAACTCTCCCAGATTGTACAGAGCGATGCAAGAGGTTCATCAGGGAACCTTTCTGTGACATAACAGTATCTCAAAATAAAAAGTTAAACAACAACAAAAAAAAGTCTGCCAGAATTCCAGGTCCCTAAGATTCTATTAAAACGAATCTGGGCCCTGAACAGGGTGGCTCCGTTGGCTGGGCACCCTCCTGCAAAGCTAAAGGTCGCCGGTTCGGTTCCCAGTCAGGGCACATGCCTGGGGGTAAGGTTCGGTCCCTGGACACAGGTATGTAAGAGATTCGACCGGTTGATGCTTCTCTCCCTCTCTTTCACCCTCCCTTTCCCATTCTCTAATAACAAAATTAATTAACTCTTTAAAGAAAAAAAGAACCTGGGGTCCATCAGCACGCTGGCTCTTCTAGCATGTCTGCTGGGCCCTGGCTTCCTACAAGCGGGACCTTTTCATCTCGGCACTCCCAGTGAAGTGGTGTGCCTGGCACGCTGCAAACTTGCACCAAATGCTACATCGAGGCATGAAAGGATTGATTCATCCTCCTCCCAAACCCTTTGTCCCCGAAGACTAGCTGAAAGCACTCCTTCCCCTTTGGCTCCAGCGCAGACGTTGAGGGTTTTGCTGCCCTGCCTTTTTCCCGTGTCTTTGGAAACCTCCGTGAGAGGAGGCATGCGCACTGCTGCAGGCTGCACGTCGCCCAGCCAGGAAAGGTTAACGGGAATGAAAACCAGCCCCCATTAGCATCTTGACACAAGATAAAGTGAGTGAGCAGAGGAATTGGTCTCCTGCAGAAACCAAAGGCAAGGCCAAGTCTGTTTGCTAAGAAAACACTCCCTGCTCACCAATCCCGGCTCGACAGGCAGCTTCTTCTTAGCGCCTCATAATAATCCTTGAGCAGCTGGGATCTGCCAGACCCTGAACTGAGTGTGCTCATGAATAAGAAAACCAGATATCCTTGCAGGGCGCGGCATAGCAGGCCCAGCCAGAGTTACTGCCCAGACAAGCCAAGAGAAGGAAAAGACATGGCCCCTGCTGGGTCCAAGGCTCCGGGCTGGACATGCCCTCTTCCCACGGTCCTGCTGTAGAGGTCCTCTCCTTTGTCCTCGCCGCTCTGCACCTTTCTGCACTGAATACCTGACTTTCTTTCTCCCAGCTCTGCCAGAACGCTGCCCAAGACTCACCCCACAACGGCCCAAGATCTCTCACAACGCCCTCCTCCCTCGTGCCCTCTGTTTAGACTTCTGGAGTCTGGATGTCTGCTCCAGCCATGACTAACGGTCAAGCCAGCGCGCAGGGTGACCACACCTCATATCTGAAGCAGGCTCCCAGGCAGGCAGCCCCTTCAGGCCCCAGGAACAAAGGGAAGAACGCTCCACACCACTCCATCCAGGCCTGTGTCAGGTCAGCAGGCCCCGGACGGTCCCTCTATCCAATGGTATTAACATGGCCAAATTATAGTCCTGGCCAGGTGGCTTGGTGGAAGTGCCATCCTGTACACCAAAGGGTTGCAGGTTCCACTGCCAGTCAGAGTGCACGCCTCGGTCGTGCATTCAGTTCCTTGTCGGGATGCACACAGAAGGCAACTGGTGGTCCTTTCTCACATCAATGTTTGTTCTCTCTCTCTCCCTTTCTCTTCTTTCTCTCTCCCTTTCTCTTCTCTCTCTCTCACAAATTAACACAACATATCCTCTGGTGAGGATAAAAGGAATGGCCAAATTATGACAGCAAGTGGAACGCCACCAAACAGTATTAGATTTTTTAAAAAGATTTTATTCATATGGTTTTAGAAAAAGGGAAGGGAGGAAGAAAGAGAGGGACAGAAATATCAGTGTGTGGTTGCCTCTCATGCGCCCCCTACTGGGGACCTGGCCTGCAACCAACGCATGTGCCTTGACTGGGAATCGAACCAGTAACCATTTGGTTCACAGGCCAGGGCTTTTTCCACTAAGCCACACCAGCCAGGCCAAACTGTATTAGATTTTTAAAGGGCCAGTGTGTGAGTGATGTCAGTTCTCAGATGACCGCTCGGACACACGGCAAGGGCACATTCCACCAGGCTTTAGAACTGAAAGGTGGACAGGGCAGGGGTTTCTACCAGAGATTCTCTGTAATCCTCTCTGGGAGAGGAATGAGGGTCGAGTGAAAACAGCTCAGGATTTCTCTTCTCCTGTAGTCTTCTCTACATCCCCTCGAGGGCGGAACCCCAGTGAGAGAGGCAACAAAAGCCTCCGCCCCCTGAAAACCCAGCTGCTCTCTGCTGGGTCAGGTGGGGGCTGGAGGGGGCTGGGCCAAGGCAGAAGGGACTCAGCAGCGCGTTATGTCCACTGCAGAGCGTTTCACTGGGAGGCCTGGGTTAGCGAACAGTTTTTCACGGCTGCCACAGGAGAGGAGCAGGTGAGCATCCTGAGCCTGAGCTGATCGCTGTCAACTGCCTCTCTCTTTCTGCACAGAACAGCATAGAGAATAAAGTCGACAATATTCTAGTAACTGCGTAGGGCATCAAATGGGTACGAGATTTCTCGGGATGATCGCACTTAGTTATATAATTTCCTACCACTGGGGTGCACACCTGGAACTAATATAATATGGTATGTCAACTGTAATTGAATGATGAAAAATGATTTTTTTTAAATGATCACGCAGAAGACATAGTCACATGCCAACAGGCACCAGAAGCCTGTCAGAAGGAGAAGGATGGTCTCCTGCTGTGTCTTGCTTTGGGTCTAAGATCTTGAGCCTCGGAATAAAAGTCATCTCACGACACCCCTCAGAAAGCCTCTGCTCCTTTTCCTGGGGTCAAGTAGCTGAAACTGGCAGGGGTGAGAGGGGGACTACGGGACCCTAAAACTGTATCTTCATCATCGGTAATTACTGTAATATTTATAAACTACTTCTGCAGTTTCTTCATTATTCTCTCCTCTAGCATTTTCTTTTATCTTTACAGCACCCGGCAGGCGCAGGGGGAGGGGAATGGGGACGGGCAAGAACCATCACCCCCAGGCAACACAGAGAAGCAAACTTGCACCAAGATCGCTCGGCTTCCAAGTGGTAAACTCAGGGCTCAGACCCCGGCTCCTGACGCAAACTCTCTGCCCTCCCCAGGGCCAGGCAGCCTCCCACATTGACCTCAGGAGTTCAAGGGGCAGAAACTCACAAAGAAGAACCGGGGGTGCTCTCCTTTGCCATCTTCCAAAGGAAAAGATCGAAAAAGAAGCAACAACCTGACAACCTCATACCGTTTTTGGATTTCGACATGTGTGCTGGAAACCAATGAGATGCTATCTAGTATTACAGATTCCTAAAGACTTCCTCTTTGCTCTTGGCGTGCCAGGCCTGGTGCTAGCCACAGGTACGTAACCTTGACAAGCATTACACTTAAAACCTCTCTGCTGTGAAGAACTAAAACGCTCTCCTTTGCTCTCCCAACAGCAAATTAGAGAGCTGCGAGGGAACCTTCATGGTCCATTATGCAAAACAGCATCAAGCCGTTCGAGGTGACTGTTCAGCTGGAGGCGGAATCCAGGAAAGCCGACCTTCTTGTCTTTCCACGTGGTCTCTCCTTTTCTTCCTTTCATTTCGCCCGCACCCCACTTCTGCCACTGCGCACTTCACCCTCTTAGGAATCGGGCTGCAGAGACAATTGTTGGGCCTACACTCCCTCGTACTTCCATCTCCTAAGGCTTTCCGCCTCCTCTCCCGCTAGGAAAATAAATTAAAAAACCCAAGGCAGTCATGGGGGGTGGGGATAATTTATTTTAAGATCAACACAGACCAGTCCAAGCAGGAGGGTCGCCGGAGACCGTAACCCCTAGTGAGTGTGGGGCCCCCAGGGAAGGAGGAAGAGATGGAAAGGGGTGAATGTGTAGAAGACGCTCACACCTGGCCGAGCTGGGAAATCTGAGCTGCAGGCCGGTCCTTCTCCAGGGGTCCCCAGCACGACGGACCACAGTCAAGCCTGCTGAGGTCGTAAGCTTCAGTGCAGATCTCCGAGGCCACTTCCAGTGTGACTCACCCCCAAATCCCATAAGCCCTTCTTCCCAGACAAGAGTGATTTGGACTCTCCAAAAGTAGAATGCTCTCTGGGACCGAGGGGGCCCTGCAGGTCACTGTTCAATTTTTATCTCCCAAGCTCCTTTCGCCACGACCCTGATAATCTCAGTACTGCAGAGTATGGCCCCAGAGTAGTGGCCAGAGAACTCAAGAAAAAGATCTGAAAGTAGTCCTGGCTGGTGTGGCTCAGTGGATTGAGTGCCAGCCTGCGAACCAAAGGGTCACTGGTTCGATTCCCAATCGGGGCGCATTCCTGGGTTGCAGACCAGGTCCCCAGGAGGAGGCTCATGAGAGGCAACCACACACTGAGGTTTCTCTCCCTCTCTTTCTCCCTCCCTTCCTCTTTCTCTAAAAATAAATAAAAATCTTTACAAAAAATCCATGGGGCCCCAGTCAGTGATTCCCAGGGCCTGGCTGGCTGCACTCTCGTTCTCCAGCTCAGTGAGTGAGCCTGCAAGAGCAAGCTCCCGCCTCTGCTCCCAGAGATGAAAGGCACTAGGGAAATGACTCTTCACAGTCTGGTTTGTTAGACAAGATAAAGGGCTCCTAGACAAGGTGGCAAGATGACAATGAAAAGATATTTCTGGGGAGTTAGAATAAAACCAAAGATAAGAGAAAATAACGTCAAAGAACGTGACAAAATAGGTTAACAGAAGGAGAAACCCGGTAAGTTTGCTAGGGCTTTCCATACCTGGATCTTCTAAATAAGAACAGTGTTCTGTGCTCCACGGAGCATTGAGTAAATTCTTACAGAGGGGCAAGGAAATCCATCAGTGGGCGGGGCCGGGGGCGGTGCAGAAACCACAGACCCAGCCTGGCTCTCAGAGGCCCCCCTACTGAGAGGCACTAGCAGAGAAATCTTGACTTTCTGGAATATGTATCTAAAATGAAATGACAAAGAGCCAATAATAAAAGGAAAAAGAACAGGAAGGGTTTTGATAGTAAAAAAAAAATTGCTGTCGCTCTGGCTGGTGTGGCTCAGTTGGCTGGAGCATCACCCCATACACCAAAAGGTTGGGGGTTTCACTCCCAATCAGGGCACACACCTAGGTTACACGTTTGATTCCTGGTCAGGGTAGGGATGGGAGGCAGCCGACTGATGTTTCTCTCTCTCTCTAAAAATCAATAAACATATTTATTATTTTTTTAAAGTCACTGTCTAAGAAATGCACGAACCAGAGGGCAGAACTCCACGGAAGGACATTGCAGTGAAGAAAGAAGGAGGTGGCGGGCAAGTGTCCAAAATAATGGCCACCCCACCATGGACTGGACAAGATTTTTTTAAAGATTTTATTTATTTATTTTTAGAGAGAGGGAAAGAGAAGGAGAAAGAGAGGGAGAGAAACATCAATGTGGTTGCCTCTTGCGTGCCCCCTACTGGGGACCTGGCCCACAACCCAGGCATGTGCCCTGACTGGGAATCAAACCAGTGACCCTTTGCTTTGCAGGCCAGCACTCAATCCACTGAGCTACACCAGCCAGGGCTGATTTTTTTTTTCCCCCTCATTGTGATAAAATGGAAATCTCAGCCCCGCAAAAGAGGAAGCTGGGCCAAAAGTTCCTAAATCTTCCACCAACTACAGGTGAGATGGTTAAATTCTGTCCACAGTTCTGGGCACAGGACTCCTGCTGCTAGAGGGTGACTGGGGCCAGCAGTGCAAAGGAAGGCAGCATGATCGCTGACAGAGTGGGCAGAGGAGCCTGGCGGTCACTATGGATTCTCATTGCTGGTGGCACCACCAGCTTTGTCTCCCTAAAGGGGGCGCAGACCTCGGTTTAACCTAGAGGGTCCTGCAGAAATAGGGCCTGCTTGGGTGTGGTTGGTAGGGTAATAATATGGGTGTGGTAATGTATAGTTCTAACGTGGACACTTCACCTAAAATGTCATATGGTGTCTCCATGTGATAGTGTTATGTTACAGAACCACATGCTTATGATTCCGTCATGAAAGAGGGGCGTCATTTGTGCCGAACCCTGCACTTAGGGATGACAAACCACAGGCGCCGTCTGCTAACTCCAGCTGCTTCTCACAGGCGAGGAAAATCTGTCACATGGTGGTGTCAGAAGGCCTCGGAATCATAAAAAGATTCCCCAGAGGGTCTCCTAAAATAGGAGAGGCAACCAGAAATTGCTCTGGTTGAGGTAATCAGGTACAGAACACTCCAGCTGCAGGAGATAAACAACCCTTTCCCAATGTAAGTGACAAACCTTTCCCAGAATCTAGCTACAGCCCCAATAGCAAGAAACCTGACATCTCCTTGACGATGCAGGAACTCCCAACATGCGGAACGTGAAATAGATTCCTGCCTCGTCCTGATGACCATTTGCTCTCTCAAAAGGCAGAGAAAGCAATTAGGGGAACTACTGTACTTGGCACAACTGCGGCCACCGAGGAAGAACCAGACGGCAATGCAAAAGTGGCAGGGATCTCCTGAGTGGCAACTTCATCTCGGGGTTTATTTTAGCTTGGGAAGGGGACGCTGTGCACGGGGGACACGGTCATTACTCAGCCAGTATCTGTGAACAGAAATCAGGTGTGCTCCTTGCCTTCTGAAAGGTTCCGGTCTACACAGAAGACCAATAACATCCAAAGGCATTTCATCAGTGATAACGAGGCAGAAAGGGTGTGCTGTAGAAGCTGGAGGAAGGAGGAGCATCTTGTGGGCAGGACAAGGTGGTCAGAAGTGGCCTGCTACAGAAATATGATTTACAGAAGGCAGTGGGATAGATCAAAGCTCTAAGGGTGCAGGAGTGAAGGAGGGGGAAGGAATGCACAGTCCACTCCTGGGCAGTGGTTGACAATTAGAGTGTGAATATACACACGTTTGGCATTGAGCTTGGCCCAGTGGAGACTTCCTAGATAGGGATATAGTAAGCAATGAGAGTGAACAGGGAAGGCAGTGTGTGCCTTTGAGGTGTCGATAAGCCACATCTGTACTCTCAGAGAATGGCCTGGGCCCTCAGGGTAGACACCTGCCATCATATTTGTACTAAGTACCATTCACGCCCCGCCCCCACCCCACAACATAGCATAGCTGTTTGGACCGCAGTAAACAGAAAGCTGACCCACACATGCTTTCTCCCAGGAACCTGGAATTTAGATTCTCTGCTGGTTGGCCGCTTTACGGGTGCAGAAACTCAGGAGCTATGGGGAGACCAGTTGAAAACAAACACACACATACACGCACGCACGCACGCACGCACGCACACACCAACGGGAAGGCAGCCTGCAGCAGGAAAATGAAGCAGAGAAAAGCAGAGATGAGCCCCCTGCCTTGTTTGGTCCCGGCCCCGGTCCCTGCTGGGGCAGGCTGGAGTTCCCCTCCTTCTACGTCAAACCCCTGTGGGGGTTCTGGGACTGCTCCCCACAGGCCAGGATGATAACAGCTAACATCTTACTCTGTGCCAGATGTTGACTGATCACCTCACAGTTTTCTCTGTAAATCTGTAGGTAGACAATGGACTCTGAGTAACCTGCATAAGGTCTCCTGGCTTCTAGGACAAGGACAGGGCCAGGACTGGCTCTCAGACATCCCAGCTGGGCCTGGTGCTCTCCTCACCATGGCTCTCTCCACGCAACCAGAGCCTGTGACTAAAGACCTCGGACTCCATCCTTTATATGATGTGAGTAGCTGATGGTTTTTAAGGGAGGGAATGGTATGTGTAAGGAGCACCAGTACACGGGATGGAAGATCCTGGGGTCAGGCCCAAGCAGGAGATGGATTTTTTTTCAGGGTTGTGCATAGATGCACTATGCCTAGCTGGGAAAGAGGCAAAAGAAAGCTGGAAGAAAGGCCAAGGCTGTCAGCCAGGGGGACGAGAAAGTATCAGTCAGAGGTGGGGAGATAAGGACAGGAAGACTGGAGAGCAGCTCAGTCAGTAGCGGGGTCTGAAAACCCAGGCCAAGAAATGAAGAGAGAACGAGCCAAGGAACCAAATCGTCCTGCGTGTGGATGGCTCACGTATGTCATGCTTGGCATTTGCCACCTGGATGGGGACAGCCCTTTGGAAGGACCACATGGGAGCTCATCATTTCAAAGGCACCAGGAGGCCTGAAGTCAGGGAGGCACCGAGGAACCCGTGGGTGGGGAGTGAATGATGGGAGGTAGGAATGTCCGGCACGTGGGTGCGGGCTTGGGAGGGAGGAAAGAACACAGCTGTTGGAGGAGAGAGGTGAGTCCAAGTCCTCTTTTCTCTCATTTTAGGTCTTTTTCTGTTTTCTGGACAAGGACATTCTGCCATCTTTGCAGGCAGAAGAGGTGAGGAGTCAGCAGGTGAAACTGGAGCTGCAGCAGACCAGGAATAAAGGTTGGAGCGGCGAGGGGTCCTGGGCAGGCCTGCTCTGCAGCAGGGGCCTGGGTGAATCTGTCAGCAGGGCTGGAGGCTCAAAAACAGCAAGACAATTTTTAGCCCTGACCAGTGTGGCTCAGTGGGTTGGGCATTGCTCAACAAAGTGAAAATTTGCTGGTTCAATTCCCAGTCAGGGCACATGCCTGGGTTGAGGCTGAGGCCCCTGGCTGGTGCATTTACAAAGACAGCTGATCAATGTTTTTCTCCCTCTCTGTGTCCCTCCCTCCCCGTCTCTAAAAGGAAATAAATAAAATCTTTTTTAAAGTGCTAGACAATTTTTAAAGAGCTCTTGAGCTATGTTTGGGAGAAAAACAACCAGGAAAAGATGAGTCCACTGCTCGGGGAAGATAACTTAATGCTCGCAGATGGCAAAAGAAGACAGAACTCCTACTTTGCTTGCCTTTCCACGGGAAAATAACCTTGGGAGTGAGGAAGGGAGAGCAAACCGCATGAAGAAGTGAAGCGTCAGAGGGTGAAATGATAAGAGAACAGTTGGCTGCCGTAGATGAGTTCAACTACTCAGGCTCGGAACTGAAGGCGTAGCACTGGGGAAGTTTCCAGAGACGCCAGGGGGCTGGAGAGGAGCCAGTGCTGTCCCCATCAGCGGGAGGAGGAGGAAGGCAGCCCCCACAAGGCCCCAAGCTGGGCCCCCCCAATGGAATTAATTATTAAGCTGGTGGCTTGTATTTAGAAGAGAAAATGTTAATCACCAGAAGTCACCGGGCTTCACAAACGGCGCTAAGGAACCTCATTTCCTTACTTTGAGAGGGAGAGGCTGCTAGACTGCCTGCTGTTCATGGACCTAACGTCCCCTCTCATTCCAAGAAGGACACCAAAAATCTTCCGAGACACCACAAGTCACAAAAATGTGAAAGAGAAGACAGCAAAAACAAAGAAGAGGAGAGGCATTTTTTACGAAAGAGCCATAAAGGAGAGTATAGTGAAAAGGTGTGGCACAGTGTTTTACACCCACTTGCTCAAGTGAATTCCATTCATTTGCTCAAGCAGACAGTAACTCCAGCAGGCAGCAAAGAGAAAACCCGGTGGATTATTCACTGCGTACCACTGAGGAAATGTGGAAAGGAAGTGGGAAGAAGACAGAAAGGAACGGGCAGGGGGATGGATGGAGGAGGAAGGAAAGGCAGAAAGCTTAAAAGAAATAAAGAAGTACAATAACTAACATTTCAGCATTTATTCGTACTCATGGAGAGAGGAGGGGGAGGGGGCTAGCTTGCTGGAGAGAGAACTGTGCAGGGGACAGAAATTCCTTAGGAACCTGGACCAGGAGAACGGTGACGTGTGTTGAGATGACACGACGCCACGGTGACAGTGAGGAAGGGAAGCTCTAGAGGTCACGGAGGACAGACCACAGAGACCACGCTTCCCACGCACTTGCGCTTCCTCACCAAGGACGTCGGAGTTGAGTGTTGGACACTCGAAGGAAGGAGAGTTTGGGAGTTTGGCAGACTTGGGTTAAATCTCACTTCCTCCACCTAGAGCTTTGTTTACTTGCCTAAATTTATTAAATAATTTGAGTTTCTGCTTGTTCAGCTATAACACTAGAATAATTTTACCTACCTCAAAGAATTATTGTAAACACTAAGTGAAAAAAAAA
>PVIA01011723.1:0-42531 GCA_004024845.1 Tonatia bakeri
TCCTCTGTATGTCCTCCTTGGAGAAGTGTCTGTTCAAGTCCTTTGCTCATTTCTTTAATTGGGTTGCTGTTTTCTCAGGGTGGAGTCATGTAAGTTCTTTATATATTTTGGAGATTAAACCCTTGTCTGAGGTGTCATTGTCAAATATGTTTTCCATACAGTTGGTTCTCTTTTTATTTTAATACTGTTTTCTTTAGCTATGCAGAAGCTTTTTATTTTGATGAGATCCCATTTGTTTATTCTTTCCTTTATGTCCCTTGCTCTGGGGGACATATCAGTGAAAATGTTGTGTGAAATATCTGAGATTTTCTTGCCTATGTTCTCCTCTAGGACTTTCATAGTGACATGGCTTATATTTAAGTCTTTTATCCACCTTGAATTTATTTTTGTGTATGATGAAAGTTGGTGCTCGAGTTTCATTTTTTTGCATGTAGCTGTCTAGTTCTCCCAACACCATTTGTTGAAGAGACTCTTTTTACTCCATTTTATGTTGGTGCCCCCTTTGTCAAATATTAATTGGCTTCAGAGACTTGGGCTTATTTCTGGGCTCTCTCTTCTGTTCCATTGGTCCATATGTGTGTTCTTATGTCAGTACCAGGCTGTTTTGATTACAGTGGCCTTGTAATACAGTTTGATATCAGGTATTGTGATCCCTCCTACTTTGCTTTTCTTTCTCAAAATTGCAGCAGTTATTTGGGGTCATTTATGATTCCATATAAATTTTTGAAATGTTTGTTCTATGTCTGTGAAATATGCCATTGGTACTTTAATAGGGATTGCATTGAATGTGTAAATTGCTTTGGGTAGTATGGACGTTTTGATAATGTTAATTCTTCCAATCCATCAACACAGTATATATTTCCCTTTGTTTGTGTCTTCCTTAATTTCTTTATTCAATGTTGTGTACTTTTCTGTATACAGGTCTTTTAATTCCTTGGTTAGATTTATTCCTAGGTATTTTATCCACCTCCTTTTCTTGTGGTCATTTGGATAGGGAAGGCAAAATGGTTTAAGACAGCATGAGTGTATTCTATATTTACAGTAGCAGCTGGTAGAGGATAGATAGGAGATCCTTTGGATATGTATAGTGTTAACCATACATATAGTTAGTGATCACTATAGTATAGTGATCCTTTGGATCCAGTGATATTTCACCCAACTAGCCACTTTTTAGAAAGGGTGGACAGAAGATAAGACTCTTGCTAGGGAGGGGGAAGGATTGTGATTTGGATCTAGAAAGCAGTGAATGGGAGCTCAGATTATGAGGTAAAGTGAAAGTAAAGAATAGAAAATAGGTGTAGTGTGTGAGTAACCACAATAGTAATAAAGTACAGCATACCATGAAGTGGGCTGGGATGGGTTCTATGTAGTATTTACAATTGTATGGTACAGCAATTATTCACAATAATAATGGAGCAACAATCATATGACAGAGTCTGTATGATGTGGATAACAGCAATGGTAATTATAGGATCTAGAACAGTGTGTTAATGGAACACAAGTGAAGTGAAAGACAGTAAATTAAAAATACACTCTGAAAGAGAGAACAAGAGAAACCAGTCAAACAATGCTATTTAACCAGCCAAGCAAAGATGATTTAACAGGGAGAACAGAATTACAAAAATACAAATATAATGAAAGTTGTAGGAATAATGAAAAAATACAAATACACAATAACTTGCAAGTTCTCTGGAGTAGCAAAGTGAAATTTGTCTCACTGTCTCAGACGTTGGGATGACCCCTCTTTGGGTCCAACTCTGGTCTTTTCACAGTTCCAGGTTTTATCATCTCACATCTGGGAATTAAAAAAAAAAGATGGAAGAAGAGATAAAAAGGGAAAGAAAGGAAGAAGAAATAAAAAATGAAAGAAGGAAAGAGAGGAAGGTGTAATTAAAAGAGAAAAAAAATTACTTAAAAAAAAAAGCCTTTTTTCTGGCTTCAAACTGGCGAAGCCAGTTCTGCTTGTCTTCCTGGCTGCAGCAGGCTGATGGGGAATTGGCTTTGCTTTTCTCTCCTTCTGAGAAGTACTCAGCCAGCCTCCAACCCAGCCCCCAGTTTGCTGCTGGGCCTCCAGTGACTGTTTGCACCCAGCCTAGGCCTTCAGTCCACCAGTTGCGCTGTCCCCAAGGTGCACCCCAATTAGGGGCAATTCACACACCCCTTTCTTGCTCTTTGCTTTCCTAGATGCTAGGGACTCTCAGTGCCCCCTCAGTCCAGCTCAGCCCCCCACACTGAGTCAAGTCTCTCTGGGGACTGCTGACTCCCTGAGCCCTGAAGTTCTCCTCGGCAGGGACATCTCCGCCTTCCTCCCAGAGAGCCAGTCTGCCCTGTAGGGCAGGGATGCCACTGTGGCTCCCCTTGTGGAATCAGGTGCATGCCTTTTTTGCTGCTTCCCTGGGTGCACAGGGGTTGGGTGCACAATGTTTCTGCACTGTGGGGTCAGGAACAGTCTGTCCGGGACCTGAGGGTGTGGTGGTACAAGCAGCCTCCAGTCCCTCTGTGCACTTTCCCCAGGGCTACCCATGTGAGTGCAGGGCCTTCTGTGCCACTGTGGGAGCATGGAGAGGCTGGGTGGGGAGGAAGCCGGAGGGATTGCTGCAGCAGAATTTCCCAAACAGCTGCCAAGTGTCTCTTTTTTCACTTTTTCTTTTTGAAAAATTCATCCTGCTCAAGCCTGCTGCTACATATAAGGACCTGGTCTCTCACATAGCCCACCTCTCCAACTAGACTGGGGACTATCCAGGTCAGGGCCCATCATGGCCCAACTCTCAACTCTCCCAAGCCGGCATCCACAGTCTCCATGGGTGCTCACAGCCCCTGTGTGCTTGCCACTTCATCCTCATTGCCCCCCTGTGACTTCAAGCAACCAGGTCGCTCCTGGTACTGCTCAAACCTTGTTTGGCAGGGCAGGGAGAAGTTTACCCAGCTCTCTCCCAAGAACCCTGTACAAGACCTGGTGGGCTCTGCCACAGCCACCCTAGTCCTCACACTGGTCCCAGGGACCTTATTGTCCTGAAGCACTCTCCTTACCATCTGATTTTTCAATGTCGTCTATAATTTTTAGTCTCCAATCTTCATATATACTGGGGTACTGTTGGCTGTTTGCTCTGTTCCTCAGAACATCAGCTAGATGTTTCACCAGTGTTCAGGAGGAATTAGACTTGGCTCCCACCTATATTGCTGCCATCTTCTTCCCTCCAAGTCAACACTATTTCTTAACTACACCTTATATCATATGTTTTTATCTATATGATTGCTTCTTTAATTTGTATGATCAATGCCTGAATTTTCATAGGCCTGATATAATTACAATCTGCAGTCTATCCTTTCTCAATCCATATCATTTATATTGCCAAAATTCTTTATAAAGTGCAGGTTTAAACATGCTTTTCCTTGCTCAAAATGTTTTATTAGTATTCCATTGTCTTCAAACGGAAGAACAAACACTTGGACATAAATTACAAGGTTCCACATAATTAGACCACAAACTATAATTCCAACCCAACCTTCATTACTCAACAACCACTCTATACTAGGACTAAAATTTATTTTCTTTCTTTGTTTATCAATTTTTGTGTTCACACATTTTTCAATAACTGTTTGTTGAATTCCTATTTTTTATAATTTGGTAGGTATTACAAATATAAAATATACACTTCCCTAAATATTCCAGATTTTCTTTTAACATATACTTCAGATTCATAATAAGACCATTAAAAACCTACATATAGTGACAAAACAGTCAAGAAAACAGACAAGATAAAGTATGTTAAGTGTGAAGACAGATAAGCACAGCAAACTGGAGATCCTTAGAGGGTCAGAAGCCGAATGCAGACTGATCATTGGGCAGACAGTGACAGGTCAATATAGACAGAGATGGTACTTGATTACAATCACGTGCAAAGGAAGTATCCAGTACAGGGAGACCTAGCAATTGATGGAGAAACAGCCCTGAATATGTAAGAAGGAAGTGGTTGTGCACATAGGAGTAGGAGGCAAGACTTTTTCTATTGTTACAGCAGTGATGGAGGAAAGGATTAACAGTTTATCAGTTAGGAAAGCTCTTGACTCAAGATAAGCTCAACTAACACAAATTTGAACACTAGTGACATTTAATTGTCTTCTGTATTGTAAATTCTAAGGTAGATAGTTCAGAGTTAGAAAAGGAATTTAACAAAGTCATTAGGAACCCATACTGCTGTCTTTCTGAACTATCATCCTTACTGTGTGGGCTTTTCATCTTTAGCCTCATTGTCTTGTGTATTCAACCCTTTTAGTTTATGCTGCAGTTACAACAATGCCCAGATTTCAATGGCCTAAAAGAACAAAGGTTTATCTCTCACTTACATCATGTTGTCTTTAAGTTTTCATTTTATTATAAGTTTGAGAAACAGTGGCCATCTCAAACATATTATTCTCATTAGAGAAGGAAAAAAGACAGAGTTGAATCAAAGAATGATTCTGAAAGATCACGTTGGATATGCATATGCTCTGTTCCATTGACCACACTTAACCATCAAGGGTGAACAAATATTCTCCTCTCACAGGGAGACATTGCAAGTTACATAGCAATCAGCAGGGATATGCTATTCTTTAATAGGAAGAGAATAAATAATTGGGTGTGTCAGTATAACATATCACCCCTTTTAAGAATGCAAAATGACTACACAATATTACTTTTTTTTTTTTTTAAGCAAACTTATAGAAAAGGCTCATTCCCCCTGATGTGGAAGAGGGCCAACTCTGATAGATCTATTTTTTTTAAAGATTTTATTTATTTATTTTTAGAGAGGGAAGGGAGGGGGGAGAGAGAGAGAGAGAGAGAGAGAAACATCAATGTGTGGTTACTGGGAGACATGGCCTGCAACCTAGGCATGTGCCCTGACTGGGAATCGAACCTGTGATGCCTGGTTCGCAGCCCGCACTCAATCCACTGAGCTACACCAGCCAGGGCTACAATATTACCTTTTACAACCAGGATCAGAAGATAAATAAAGGGAAAATTTTTCCCCATACCTGTTTATGTCATGAAGTAATATGTATTTGGCAGGAATGGATGAATAGTATCATAGTTTGATGCCATTTTCATTAATAAATCAACAAATATTTCTCTAAAAAGATGTCATAAATACAATATTATTGCAATACAACAAATTTCTAAGAAAACATAAAAGATATTATTCACGGCCTAAACTTCTTCAAAATTTATTTGTGCCAATTCCCAAAGCAGAACAATAATCACATTCTTCCAGGTTCTACCCAACTTTCAGTATGTCTTTTTTCCCTAGTTAGTCCTTATTGAGTTCTCTAGAAAAATACTATTTATTGTAATGAAATCTCAGCATGAGATGACTCTGAAAGATTGGGCAGTGACTAACTTCCAAGTTTGTCATGTTGGTGCATGTTAGAAAATATAAACGCCCAATATTCATCTCCACTGAGCATAAATTTCCATATTACTCTTTAATAATGGAATCTACAGAATTGTCTCACATAAATTAGTAGACTCCCTTTTGATAAGCAAGAAGTGCATGAATACCTTTTTGGCCTTAAGGTTTAGACTAAGGACTGACCTAATTTGTAAATCTTTTTCTATACAATCTGAAGGTATCAAGTTGTATTGTGTTATTTCCCCTAAATATTCTTCAGCTATTCCAGTCAAATCATGTGGTTAACTCTACAATACTCTAAGTAAGCCTGAATTATTAAAATGGAGAAAGTGTTCTTTAGAGAAACTTCATGATCACTTTAAGCCATTCCATATGGAATATTTGGTTTGAATATATATCACTTGTTTTGGAAAATAATCATTATATAATTTTGATGAAAACATATGCAGAAGATTTTAAGTTGTTAATATGAACATTAAATATAAAGCACTCTTGGAACCAGTCATGGATTCTGAGTCTGAAAACTGTGAACATGTATACAACATATGCTGCCCTATTGGAAACTACTTGCCAAGTGCCCCTTCATTCTACATTAACATTTATCGAGAAAGGGAGCTCTTGTTTTAGTCTCTGGTTGCCACGAGAAGCCTGTGTTTGATCAGATCTTGATAGAGGATATATGCGGTAGGGTTAAGATTCAAGCTCCTTTATTGAGAAGAGGTTGAAATATTCAATGGATTAAATGAATGAAAATGCACAAAAAATTTTATTATAGGAGAGAAATTTCAAAACACCTACTGATGTTAGTTGAAGTAAATTATATCAGAACAATGATTTACATTAAAATCCTTCCATCCTCTAAATTTGTAGCAACTGGGACAAAATCTAGCATTGAAATGCAGAGAATTAAGGTATTTTCAGTTCATGTTTATTCAGTTCTCTAGAGTACTCAACAGCACCCTCAATGTACTCTGCTACTTCTTAGCATATGAGCCATAAGAGTTAAGTTTTTTCCTCCAGGAATGAATGCCAAAGTTTCAAGCAAAGAATTTTAGTAATATTTGTAAAAAGATTGTTGTGAAGTATTTCCAAGTGGGGAAGACTTAAAATCTTATAACCAAACCCAGATGTGTACTTACAAAACCAAATTTTTCACAATGAAAGGAAATAAGAATCACTAAAATCCATAGCTGGCCATAAAGTCCCTAATTTTAGTTTATTTAATTACCTTACTTTTACAATTGTTTTACAAGAGCTCTTGAATATCAGTGGGAAAGAATTTGATAAATTTTATATTTTTCTTTTTAAAAACAGTTTTATTATTCAGTTACAATTGGCATTCAATATTATATTAGTTTCAGGTACCCAGAATAGTGGTTAGACACTTATATAACTTACAAAGTGATACCCTGTTAGGTCTTGCACCCACCTGATACTATGTGTAATTATTACAATATCATTGACTATATTCTCTAAACTGTACTTTACATTCTTTGAATATTTTTTAACTGCTGATCTGTACTTCTTAATATCTTCGCCATTTTTTTTGCCCAGCCCTTCAATTCCCTTCCAATCTGGCAACCATCAGTTTGTTCCCTGTCTCTGTTTGCTTCTGTCTCACTTATTTATTTATTTTATTGTTTAGATTCCACATTTAAGTGAAGTTATGGTATTTGCCATTTTCTGTCTAGCCTATTTCACCTAATTCAGTACTCTCTGAGTCTGTCTATGTTGTTGCAAATAGTAAGACTTTATTCTTTTCCATAGTTGAATAATATTCCATTGCATATATATACCACATTTCCTTTATCCATTCATCTTTTTCTTAAAGACTTATTTTTAAAGATTTTATTTATTTATTTTTAGAGAGGGAAGGGAGGGAGGGAGAGAGAGAGAGGGAGGGGGGAGAGAGAGAGAGAGAGAGAGAGAGAGAGAGAGAGAGAGAGAGAGAGAGAGAGAAACATCAGTTTGCGGTTGCTGGGGGACATGGCCTGCAACCTAGGCATGTGCCCTGACTGGGAATCGAACCTGCGATGCCTGGTTCGCAGCCCGCGCTCAATCCACTGAGCTACACCAGCCAGGGCCCATTCATCTTTTGATTTGAGCTTTTAATCCATTTACATTTAAAGTAATTATTGATAAGTATGTAGTTATTGCCACTTTATTGTTTTCTTGTTGTTTTTGTAATTGTTCCCTGTTCATTTCTTATTCTCTTACTCTCTTCTCTTGTATGTTGATAACTTTCTATGGTGTTGTGTTTGGATCTCTTTCTCTTTGTTGTATATATTTTGCAAAATTTTGGGTTGTGGTTACTATGTGGTTCATATATACCAAGCTATGAGTATGTTTATAGCAGTCCATTTTAACTTGATGTGGTTGTTTAAGTTCAAACATATTCTAAAATCACTGCCACTTTTACTCACCCCTTCCACGTTTATGATTTTGTCATTTCTTACTTCTTTTTGTGTGTAAATGTGTGCATCCCTTAATTTACTATTGTAATTAGACACAATCTCCTTTCTTTCCCCCCTCTTCTTTTGTACTCACTTTAGTGTTCTTTGATTCACTGCCTTTATTATATGTTTGCCTCTGTCTGAGATTTTTTGCAATATTTTTCATTCATACTTTTTAACTTTTTTAATATTTCTTCTTAAAGAAGTTCCTTTAACACTTCCTGTGATACTGGTTTGGTGGTGATGAACTCCTTTGGCTTTTTCTTGTCTGAGAATGAATTTTATATTTTTCTTGACCCTGCATACCTTGTATAATGAAATATGATAAAATGACCAACTGTTAGGGTTCTGAAGGAGGAAGTTCCTAGATGATTTTCAGGGCATACAAACTTTTGGTGTCTCTAGGCTGCACCAGAAGAAAAAGAGTTGTTTTGGGCCATACATTAAATACATTGTGACACATAATGACAAAAAAAAAATTTGTAATGTTTTAAAAATCCATTTAGTTTATTTATTTATTTAAACTTAAAATAACTATTTTTATTTTTATTTTTATTGTTCAAGTACAGTTATCTCCATTTTCCCATCACTACCCCCCAAACCAGCTTTCTCTACCTCCCACACTTGATCCTTTGCTTTGTCCATGTGTCTTTTATACATGTTCCTAAAAACCCTTCCCCCTTCCCCCCCGTTACCGCCTCCCACCTCCTCTCTGGTTACTGTCAGTTTGTTCTTAATTTCAATGTCTCTGGTTATATTTTGCTTGCTTGCTTGTTTTGTTGATTAGGATCCACTTATAGGTGAAATAATATGGTATTTGTTTTTCACCGCCTGGGACCTGAACAGACACTTCTCCAAGGAGGACATGCAGAGAGCCTAGAGACATATGAAAGAATGCTCAGCATCACTAGCCATCAGGGAGATGCAAATTAAAACACATTGAGATACCTCTTCACAACAGTCAGAATGGCAATCATAACCAAATCAACAAACGACAAGTACTGGTGAGGTTGTAGAGAAAAGGGAACCCTAGTACACTGTAGATTTAAATGCAGACTGGTGCAGCCACTGTGGAAAAAAGTATGGAATTTCCTCAAAAAAAAACTAAAGATGGAACTGCCTTCTGACCCAGAAATTCCACTGTAGGAACTATACCCTAAGACTGCAGAAACATTAATTCAAAAGACCCTATGCACTCCGATGTTCATAACAGTACTATTTACAATAGCCAAGTGGTAGAAGCAACCTCAGTGTCTGTCCATCAGTAAATGACTAGATTCAAAAACTATGGTACATTTACACAATGGAATATTACACAGCAGAAAGAAAGAAGGAGCTCCTACCCTTTGCAACAGCATGGACGGACCTGGAGAGAATTATGCTAAGTGAAGTCTCATAATGTTTTAAGTAAATTTATGATATTGTGTTGGGCCACATTCACAGACATCCCGGGCTGCATGTGGCCCACAGGCCGCAGGATGGACACTCCTGATAGAGTCTCTGAATTATTAAAGTGTCTATCTATTGGTCTATCCATCAATCTATTCTCTATTTTCTGTCTTTCTTTGTTTAGGAAAGTGCCAAAATTCAGATTAGACCTCAAAATTTGTCTTTATCTTGGGTTTGAGTCTGAGGCTTTAGAGGACCAAACAGAAAATGCCTGTCTAGTATTATTTCTGATATTCCCAAACTTCTGTGTGATTAATGATATAGATGATCATCATACTTATTAGGCTTGACAATGTCTGTGTCACAAATGAGGTATTCATATTTATTGTTAATATCTGAATGCTCACTTTCAGATAAAAGTGACATTCAAAGCTGTAACTTGCAGTAAAACAATATTTTTATGTGCTTTGTTGGTTGAAATTGTAATGGTAAGTTAAAATATAAATTATATTTATAATTGCAAATGTGAATACTTTAAAATTAATGATTATGGTAAGCAATTCCATTTGTCTTTTCATGCAAACAATATTCTCTCATCCAGTTTTTATTGATATAAAAACAGTCATTTTATGCCTGCACCCTTTTCTCAGTTGGTTCTGAACCTGAATATGTGTTGAAATTATTGATTAAGACTTACAGAGCAGATGTATTTGTTGGGCCTCTCACTATCTAAATCTATAAACTGTTGAAGCTGAGGTCCCTGTGGTTTACCTGTTCTGTTAGATCAGTTTTGCTCTCCCTCTATTATGGAATTTGTATCCATGAAATAAACTGATATTTATATGAGCTCATTTAGGTAGTTTTTTTTATTAAATACTTTTGATTTATATATTTTTTTAAGTACAGTTTTCTGCCTTTGCCCCCTCACCCTTCCCTACCACCCCAGCCTCCCCCATGCCCCTCCCCTGTTTCCACCCCCATTGTAATTGTCCATGTGTCCTTTATAGTTGTTCCTGTAAACCCTTCACCCTTTTCCCCCATTATCCCATCCCCTCTCCCTTCTGCTTACTGTCACCTTGTTCCCAATTTCAGTGTCTTTGGTTATATTTTGCTTTCTTGTTCATTTTGTTGATTAGATTCCAGTTAAAGGTGAGATCACACTGTATTTGTCTTTTACCATGTGGCTTATTTCACTTACCACGAAATGCTCTTCAGGTCCATCCATGCTGTTGCAAAGGGTAGGAGCTCCTTCTTTCTTTCTGCTGCATAGAATTCCATTGTGTAAATGTACCATAGTTTTTTGATCCATTCATTTACTGATGGGCACCTAGATTGCTTCCAGCACTTGGCTATTGTAAATTGTGCTGCTATGTACATTGGGGTACATAGGTTCTTTTGGATTGGTGTTTCAGGGTTCTTAGGATATAATGCTAGCAGTAGAATTGCAAGGTCTAAAGGCTGTTCCATTTTTAGTTTTTTGAGGAATTTCCATACTGTTTTCCATAGTGGTTGCACCAGTGTACAATCCCACCAACAGTGCACTAGGGTTCCCTTTTGTCCACAACCTCTTGTTGTCCACCAACACTTCTTGTTTGTTGCTTTGTTTACAATGGCCATACTAACCAGTGTGAAGTGGTATCTCACTTTAGTTTCAATTTGCATCTCTCTGATGGCTAGCGATACTGACCATATTTTCATATGTCATTGAACCATCTGTATGTCTTCCTTGGAGAAGTGTCTGTTTAAGTCCTTTATCCATTATTTTAAATTGTGTTGCTTGTCTGCTTAGAGTTGAGTCATGTGAGTTCTTTATATATTTTGGAGATGAAACCCTTGCCTGACATATCACTGGCAAATATGTATTCCCATAAAGTTGGTTCTCTTATCATTTTAATGCTGTTTTCTTTAGCTTTGTGGAAGCTTTCTATTTTGATGTGATGCCATTTGTTTATTCTTTCCTTCATGTCCATTGCTCTAGGGGACATATCAGTGAAAATATTGCTACATGGAATATCTGAGACTTTCCTGCCTATGTTTTCCACCAGGACTTTTATGGTGTCATGACTTATATTTAAGTCTTTTACCCACCTTGAGTTTGTTTTCATGTATGGTGTAAGTTGCTGATAAAGTTTCATTTCTTTGCATGTAGCTGTCCAATTCTTCCAACACCATCAGTTGAAGAGGCAATTTTTACTCTATTTTATGTTGGTGCCCCCTTTGTCAAATATTAATTGGCTGCAGAGACTTGGGCTTATTTCTGGGCTCTCTCTTCTGTTTTATTGGTTCATGTGTGTGTTCTTATGCCAGTACCAGGCTGTTTTGATTACAGTGGCCTTGTAATACAGTTTGATATCAGGTATTGTGATCCCTCCTACTTTGTCCTTCTTTCTCAAAATTGCTGCAGCGATTCAGGGTCATTTATGGTTCCATATAAATTTTTGAAGTTTTTGTTCTATCTGTGAAATATACTATTGGTAATTTAATAGGTATTGGTTTGAATCTATATATTGCTTAGGTGTTATGGACATTTTGATGATGTTTATTCTTCTGATCCTTAAACATGGTATATGTTTCCATTTGTTTGTATCTTCCTTAATTTCTTTCTTCAGTATTGTGTAGTTTCCTAAGGTCAGGTCTTTTACCTCCTTGGTTAGGTGTATTCCTAGGTATTTTATTTTTCTTCCTGCTCTATGAAATGGGTTTTTTTTCCTGATTTCTGTTTTGATATTTCATTGTTGGTATACAAAAGTGCCTTTGATTTCTGAATATTGACTTTGTAGTCTGCTGTTTTTAAAAATTCATTTATTAGATCAAGTACTTTTTTTGGTAAAATCTATAGAATTTTCTATGTATACTATCATGTCATCTGCAAACAATCACAGTTTTGTGTCCTCCTTTCCAATTTGGATGCCTTTTATTTTATTTTCTTGTCTGGTTGCTATGGCTAGTACTTCCAATACTATATTGAATAAAAGTGGTGATCGTGGACAACCTGTCTTGTTCCTGATCTTAGTGGGAAAATGTTTAGTTTTTGCCCATCAAGTATGAAATTGGCTGTAGGTCTCTCATATATGACCTTTATTATGTTGAGGAATGCTCCCTCTATTCCCACTTTGCTGAATATTTTTATCATAAATAGGTGCTCTACTTTATCAAATGCTTTTTCCTCACCTATTGATATGATGGTGTGATTTTTGTCTTTGCTTTGGTTTATGTGATGTATTATGTTTACTGATTGTGAATATAGTGGCAATATAGTAGGGATGGATCCCATTTGGTCATGGTGCATGATCTTTTTAAGGTATTCCTGGATGTGGTTTGCCAATATTTTGTTGAAGATTTTAGTGTCTGTATTTATCAGTGATATTGGCCTGTATTTTTATTTCTTTTTTTTTTATATCTTTCTCTGGTTTGGGGATTAGGATGATGCTGGCTTTATAAGAAGAGTTTGGGAGTGTTCCGTCTTCTTGGATTTTTTGAATAGCCTGTGAAGGATAGGGGTTAGCTCTTCCGTAAATGCTTTGTAAAATTCTCTTGTGAAACTGTTTGGTCCTGGGCTTTTGTGTGTTGCAAGTTTTTTTTTTTTAAATTACTGCTTCAATTTCATCTGCTGTTATTGGTCTGTTCAGGATTCGTGCTTTTTTTTTTCATCCAGTTTTGGAAGACTATATTTTTCTACACATTTTCCCATTTCACCTAGGTTTTCAAATTTCTTGGCATATAGTTGTTCATAGTAATTTCTTACAGTCCTTTGTATTACTGTGGTATCAGTTGTAATCTTTCCTCTTTCTTTTCTGGTTGTGTTTACTTGGGTCTTCTCTCTTTTTTTCTTGTTGAGTCTGCTTTAATCTTGTTGATTTTGTTTATCGTTTCAAAGAACCAGCTTCTGGATTCATTGATCCTTAGAATTGTGCTTTTAGTCTCTATGTCATTTAACTGTGCTCTGATCTTGGTTATTTTCTTCCTTCTTGCTCTTGGATGTCTTTTTTGTTGTTCTTCAAGTTCTTATAGATGTATTGTTAAGTTATTTGAAATGTTTCTATTTTTTAGGTATTGCTATGACCTTCTCTCTCAGGATTGCTGTCACTGTGTCCCATAAGTTTTGTGTTGTCATGAGTTCATTTTCATTTGTTTCCAGAAACTTTTTGATTTCTTCCCTAATCTCATTCTTGATCCATTCATTGTTTAATAACATGCTATTCAATCTTCATGAGTTTGTGTGTTTTTGAGTGTTTTCCTTGAAGTTGGTTTCTGGTTTCTAGTTTCTGTCCCTTGTGGTCAGAGGAAATGCTTGATATGTTTCAATTTTCTTGAATTTGTTGAGGCTTGTTTTGTGTCCTATCATGTGGTTTATCTTTGAAAATGTTCCATGTGCATTTGAAAAGAATGTGTACTTTGCTTCTTTGGGATGAAAGGCTCCATAAATATCAGTTAAGTCCATTTGATTGAGGGCATCATTCAATGCTGCAACATCCTTATTGATATTTTGTTTGGAAGATCTGTCCATTTTTGACAGTGGGGTGTTAAAATTCCCTACTATAATGTGTTGCTGTCAATATCTTTCCTGAAGTCCTCCAAGATTTGCCTTATATATTTGGGTGCTCCCTTTTGGGAAGCATTTTCATTTACAATGTTTATGTCTTTTTGATGAATTCTTCTCTTGAGTATTATCAAGTGTCCTTCTGTGTCTCATTATATGGCCCTTGTTTTGAAGTCTATTTTGTCTGATGTGAGTATTGCTACCCCAGCTTTTTTTCTGTTGTCTGTTTGCTTGGAATATTTGTTTCCAGCCCTTCACTTACAGTCTGTATAGGTCTTTTGTTCTGAGGTGGGACTCCTTTGGGCAGCATATGTGTGGGTCATGATGTCTTATCCATTCAGCTACTCTGTGTCTTTTGATTGGAGTACTTAATCCATTTATGTTTAAGGTTATTATTAGGTACTTATAAATTGCCACTTTTCATACCCATGTTCCTCTCTCTCTCACTCTTTTTCTTCCTGTTCTTAAAGCAACCTCTTTAGCTTCTCTTGCAGAGCTGGTTTGGTGGAAGCGAATTCTTTAAGACTTCTTTTGTCTGAGAAACTCCTTATTTGGCCTTTCATTTTTATTGAGAGCCCAGCTGGATAAAATAGTCTTGGTTGCAGGCCTTTGCTTTTCTTCACTTGAAATATTTCTTGCCATTCCCTTCTGACTTGGAGCATTTCCATTTAGAAGTCAATTAGTAGCCTTATTGGGGCTCCCTTGTATGTTACTTTCTGTTTCTCCCTTGCTGCCTTTAAGATTCTTTCTTTGTCTTGGAACTGCCATTTTTATTATGATGTGCCTTGGAGTGGACCTGTTTGAATTCCTCCTGATTGGGACTCTCTGTGCCTCTTGGGTTTGTGTGACTTTTCTTCTCATCAAGTTAGGGAAGTTTTGCATCATTGCTTTTCAAACAGTTTTGTATCCCTTGCTCTTCTTCTTCTCTTTCTGGTATACCTATTATATGAATATTATTATGTTTCATGTTGTCTTGCAGCTCCCTTACTACATGTTCATTGTTTCTGAGTCTCCTTTTCTTTTTTTGCTTTCTCTGGGTGTTTTTTCCTACCTTGTCCTCCATCTCGCTGATTCCATCCTCTGCTTCATCAAGTCCACTTGTAATTCTTCTAGTGTGTGTTTTATTTCCGAGATTTTATTGTTCATTTCTTCCTGATGTTTGTTTGTAGTTTTTACTTCATTTTTCATACTGTTGTAGTTCTTACTCAGTTCCTTGTAGTTGTCTGTGAGTTCTTTGAGCATCTTTATAACCATTCCTTTTCATTGCATGTTTATTTTTTGCCTCCCCATTTTATGTGACTCTTTTTGTTTGTTTCTGTGCCTCATGATGTGTTACTTTGCTAACTGTCTTTGTAGGGTGAACTCCTATGGTAGGAATTCTATGAAGTATAGTGCTGTGGTCTCTTTAAGCTCCTTGTCAGGGTGCTCTAGGTTTGCCCTTTCTTCTGTTTGTGTGGGCTCTCTTGTACTTGGGTTTTTACCTTTTGGTGTTTCCTTTGTTGGTGGTTTTTCTCCTCCAGTGGGTATACTGATGTTTGTAGCTCCCACCTATTCTTGTATGTGATCAGTGGCGGGGGGTAGGCAAAATGTATGAAGACAGTGGGAGAGTATTTTATGGGATTTAAAGAACCAGCAAGTAGAGAAGAGATAGAAGATTCTTTGGATAAGTATAGCATTAACTGTGATATTTCACCCAACTAGCCACTTTTTATAAATGGTGAAAGAGAGATCAGACTCTTGTTAGAGAGGAGAATTGTGAGCTGAATTCAGAAAACAGAGCACTTGTGCAAGCTTAGATGGTGAGATATAATGAGAGTAAAAGATAGAAAGTAGACATAGTGTGAGAGAGTTAACCACAACAATAATAATGCTCATGAATAAAGTGAAGTGGGCTAAGATCAGGGAGGGTTGCTGTGTAGTATGTACAATTGTATGGAACAGTTATTTGTGATAGTACTGGAACAACAATAATATGACAAGAAATATATGATTTGGATCACCAGAATAGAAAGTACCTGGTCAAGGGTTGTGTGTTATTGGAACACAGGTGAAATGAAAGAAGGAAAATTAAAATACAATCAAGAGAGAATGAGGAAAACCAGTCAAATAATGCAATTAAACAAATAAAATGAAGAAAACTAAACATAAGGAAGAGAAATTAAAAAATAATAAAATAAAAGTGGTAAAAATAATGAAAAAATAATAATACACATATATAATAAAATGCCATCTCTATGGGATAGCAAAGTGACATTTGTCTCAGTTTCTCAGTTTTTGGGGTTAGCCTTGTGCTCCCCCTTTCAGTCTGTCTCTGGACCCTTGGTAACTTCACATCTTATTGTCTCACTTTGGGGAAGAAAAAAAAAGGAAAAAAAGAGAGGAACAAGAAAAAAAAAGCCTCCTGCTGACTTTAAACCTGTTCAGCAAGTTATGCTGTCTTCCTAGATGCCACAGGAAGAGGGAAGCTGGGCTTTGCTTTTCTCCCTTCCTATGGTTTTGAAAGGATGGGGACCAGGTCTGGGCCTCAATATTCACAGTTGCCCAGCCTCCAGCCCAGATTCTCTGTGAGTTTTGAGGCTCCAATCAGCCACTCAGTCTCCATGTGCACTGTGAGAGTCAATCTCAGGTGCGCTGTTCCACTGAGCCAACCAGCCTCTGTGCGTGCAGTGTGAGACAAGCTCAGGTGCAAGGTTCCACTTCACCACTCAATCTCTGGGTACATGCAGTTCAAATCACCCTCGGGGCCCGCCAGCCCCTGCTTGAGGGTTCCTTACAAGGCAGCTGCCTACCATTTTTAACAAGTTCCTGGCTTTTCACACAGCCCAACTTTCCAACCAGTCCACAGACTATCCGAATTAGAGTCTGACACACGCAACTCTTCCCTTCTCCAGGTGTCACCTGGCACCCCAATTTCTCTGGTGCTGGCATCCACAGTCCCAGTGGATGTATACCACCTCTGTGTGTCTCCCACTTTGTCTCCATTCTCCCCAGCAACTTCTAGCATCCAGATCCCTTCTAGTGCAGGGCTGCCCTCCCTGCTCTGGTAGGGGAGGGAGCTGGTGATCTAACATTCCTCCCCATATCCTGCAGCAGGTGCCTGGCCAGGGGCCACAGTGGCCTAGGTCCCTGCACATATCACAGGAAACTTACCGTCCCAGTGCAGTCTCCTCACTGTTTGTTTTTCAATGTCCTCTACAATTTTGGCTTCCAAACTTCATATAAACTGGCATGCCATTGGCTGTTCACTCTGCTCCTCAGAAGATCGGGTAGGTAGGTATTCTAGCTGGTCACAGTGAGAACTGGCCTCTATTCCCACCTACCTCACTGCCATCTTCATTTAAGTAGTTTTTTGTTCCTTGCACCTAAACTTGACATACTAAGTAAAATACCTTTTATTTGCAAAGCAATATAGCTCTTCAAAAACTTTATAACACATTTGACTCATCACTGATGAGAACTATGATCTGATGATTGAAAAGAACTAAAAGCTGAAATGTTATTCTCAAGGTTCATACATGTTGTTGCAAATGGCAATATTTCTTTCATCTTTTCATATGGCTGAATAACATTCCATTGTGTGTGTGTGTGTGTGTGTGTGTGTGTGTATCACATCTTCTTTATCCAATCATCTATCAAAGGGCACTTCAGCTGTTTCCATGTCTTGGCCACCACAAATAATGCTGCAAGGAACATAGAGGTGCACATATCATTGTGAATAAATGGTTTACATTTTTTGGGGTAGATACCAAGAATAGAGGCTTCTGGGTCATACGGTAACTCTATTCTTAATCTTTTGAGGAGCCTCTATACTGTTTCCCATAGTGACTACCCCAGTTACATTCCCACAGGCAGTGAATGGAAGTTCCCTTTTCTCCACAACCTCTCCAACACTTGTTATTAATTGTCTTGTTAATACCAGGCATTGTAGCAGGTATGAGGTTGTACATCATTGTACTTTTGACTTGAGTTCCTAATAGCTGCTGAAGTTGAGCATCTTTTCATATATCTGTTGGCCATTTGTATGCCTTCTTGAGAGAACTGTCTGTTTAAGTCCTGTGTCCTTTTTAAAAGTTGGACTGTTTGTTTTTTTGGTGTTGAGTTGTATGAATTCTTTATATATTTTATATTTATATAAATTATATATACTATGTTAGTCATCAACATTCCACATTTATTGACTCAGACTTGCCACTGTTATTCTTATCTTCCAGGTCTGCTATATGACATTACTGTGTTCCAACTAACATCAGTGGTCACTTTAAAGATAAAACCTTTATCTAAAATTAGAGAACAAACTTTTCTTTCACCTCAGGATAATTGCTTATTTTCTTTGAGCCCAATTCCTAAGGAAATTACTCATTTCTCTTTGCTTCCTTTCTCTTCTATCTATGGAGTTAGTAAGTGTTCCTATTTCTAGTGTGGAAAGGTTAATGTGATCAATTATGTTTACACAGCCTGAGAAGAATGGGTTATATAAATAGTTCAGATATGCAGGTGTGAGTCTCCCCAACTAGAGCTGATCTTATAGGGAATCAAAGCAGCTCTGTCAGCTGCCTGCCACCTCTCCCTGGCCAGGCCCTTTACCCGATAACTTTTAGTTCCCAAAATTCTGTCTTTCTGTGGGTCCAGTGCTTAGACTTTGTCCTGCACAAACCACTTAGTTAAAATTGGCAGATACACTAAATTATGCATTATCACTTAAGAAGGAATTAATTGAACCTGTCTAAACTTGGGCTCCAAACTAAATTAAGATATTAATTAGAAAGGTGACTAGGTAACGTTCAGACAGAACCATATGCATTCTCTCTTAAGGCTACACATTTGCCTTTGCTATAGACTATGTGCTTAATATGTCTTACTTTTATTCACCCAAGTATCTAAAAGCAATTCTTATGCATTTAAAGCCATCATGCTAGAATTTCTGGAAATTCAGACTGGGAATTCCAACCAGGCCCACCTCTGGATGAGGACAGAACAACCCCGGTTGAATTATCACTGTTCGAACACCCTCGTTCAAGAGCTTGGAGAAGACGTGAAGCTCTTCTCTTGGGCTCGTAACCCCTATTGCCCAGCACGATCACTCTGTGGACCTGGATTGTACCAAGAACCCGATTTCCAACTTTTTCTCAGAGAGTGTGATGAACAGCCAGGTTTAGGGAATCTTTTTTCAGGGGACATTGCCTGAAAAGCCTTATCAGTTCTTTGCCTTCTCCTTGAAACATGTAGGGTCAGGAAACAATGCAGATATTGAGATAAAATTGACTTGAGGGGCCTGGGGGTAAAACTGGAGTGTCAAGGTTTCTGAAATTGTGGGGCATGGCTGGTGCACCTACTGTCTGATCACCTGGCTTCAGAGGCAGAGCAAGCATGAACTTGGCAGTTGTTTAGCCTCTGTTGACCTCTGTGGTGACAGTTAAGATAGACGCTTTTTTAGGTTACTTCTAGATTAAAAGTTCTGCAGTCTGCTTGGGGAAAAACTTCCTCCTGCAGATCAATCAGATCTAAAGTCAGGCCAGTCTGACTCTGGGACTGTGAGAAGCACATCCTGATGTGAGAAGAATTGAACATATAATGGATGGCTCATCAATGTTAGTGAACGAAGGAAGGTATGGCTGGGTCAATGAATGGTCAGGATGGGAAACTTTATTGCTCAAGAAGTTTGGAGTGCCGTGACCATGCACAGATTCCCTCTCAAAGCCTGTCTTTCAGAGATCATAACCTGGCTCTACCTCCTAGGGCTGAAATCCAGAGACAGGTCTAGGAAGGTAACTTGTATAGGAACTTTTTTCTGTCATTTCTACATTGTCAGAAGGGACTTCACTGAATATAATAGAGAAGTAAATGAGTCTGTCTCCAGAACTCTGCAATGCCACATATTGGTCAGCTTATATTGTCCATAAAAACCCCCCAGCAATTCCTCTACAATGCCATCCAGGACATTAACCCAAGATCATAAGTTTTCTTCTTCTTAAGCACTGGCAATACTGCAAGAGGGGATGCATAACTTTTCTCAAATTCTCATGTAAGCTATGCCCTGAAAAGTTGAAGCACAGGACATTTGGTTGTGTAAAACAATAATTCACATATTGATTAAGAAAAGAGAGCGCTGTCTTCTACCTTTATAATCATCAACTTTCACACTGGAAATAATTACTATACTGGTGACTCCCAGCAGAGGGAGTGGTGACAGTTCTCTACTGTTCTCCATACAGACAACGTGAATATATACACAGCAGGAAGGGTATATTTGACTAAGGAATGGAAAACCTTGCAAAGTTTATGCTCTAAGAGCTAATATTATATTCTATACTGAACTGCTACATACTTTGGAGCATCAAATATAAAACAATGTACTCAAGCTTAGAGAAGTATTACACATTAAGCAAAACAGAAGTTCTTAGTAACCAGCTTGTTTGCCTTCTACATACCTAGTAAGGAAGATACCTTGCTGAAAATTAGAAAGAGGCACCTGCCTTCTACAATAATTGCTATAGCAAATTATGCATTTGAATGACATTGGTAGAGTCCGATTCCTAGAAAATTAAAAACAGACAAAAAGAATTTTATTTTAAAGAGGAAAAGCTTATGAATATTAGAAAAAAGTAATACTAATTTGTAAGCCTCTGTAGATTCAAAGTCAATTTTCTTGCTTGGAACATATTCCAAACACATGTTTCTAAAAATCATGTCCGTTAAATTTAAAAATAAAAAATTTTAGGTAATTATCAATCTGCTAATTTACTGTACTGTGAAAGTTTTATTGCTTTTAGACATGTAAAGCTACAGGGCTTTGAATTTTCTGCAACATCTAAAAATTACCTTTTTATCAGCAAGGAGTTATATGGGGCAGCATGTTCTGTAATACAGTCAAACCCTTCCAGTTTTTAAAAAAATTAAATTTATTGGGATAACATTGGTAAATAACATTATATAGGGTCATGGGTACAGTTTTATAATACATGATCTGTATATTGCATTGTGTGTTCACCATCCAGAGTTTAGTCTCCTCCCATGACTATATATTTGATCTTCCTTAACCCTCTATACTACCCTCAGCCTCCCCTCCCTCTGGTAACCACAATACTGTTGTTTATGTCTATAAGTTTGTTTGCTTGTTCATTGCTTTCTGTTTTATATCACACATATGAGTGAAATCATATGGTTCTTTTCCATCTGACTTATCTCACAAAGAATGATAATCTCATGATCCATCCATGTTGTCACAATGGCAACATTTTCATCATCATTTAGGGCTGAGTAGTATTCCATTATATATATGTACCAGATCTTTGTCCAATCATCCATTGAAAGACACTTAGGTTATTTCCATGTCTTGGCTATTGTGAATAATGCTACAATGAACATAGGGGTAATAAATAAATAAATAAATATTTAAGATTTTATTTATTTTTATTTTTAGAGAGGGAGAAGAGAAGCAGAAAGAAAGGGAAAGAAACATCAATGTGTGAGACATACATTGATCAGTTTCCTCTCACATGCCCTCAACTGTGAACCTGGCTCACAACCCCGGCATGTGCCCTGACTGGGAATCGAACCGGCAACCTTTTCATTTTGCAGGCTGACACTCAATCCACTGAGCTACTCCAGCCAGGGAAGGGCACTGTACTTTTACAAATAAGTTTTTTTTCTCTCCAAAATTTTAAGGTAGATACCTGGGAGAGAGATTGCTGGGGCATATGGTAGCTCTATTGTAGTGATTTTTCTACCTCGCTTAGATCACCCAGCTGTCTGACTAACCATAGTGATTTTCAAACCTCGCTTTAATCACTTGCTGTTGCGTGCAGAACCCGGACCTTTCCCGACTATGAACACGCTTAAACATGCTAGAAATAATCATGCACAGAAACAGTTTTCTGAGTGGAAGTCAGAGACAGAGCACTCATTCTCCAATTCTTTGAACTGCTCCAGGCTACCCTCATAAGGGGGAAAAGCCTCATCCTTTGTCTCCGTGGGTTTTTATTAAGAAAGTCGACACAGTTTGTGGATTGACAGTCTGGCAGAAGGGATCAAAGGGGACATGTATCTTACAAGGATGTTAACAGAGTTTCTGTTGTGATTCCGGGCAGAGGTTGGAGTTTTATCATATGAAAAGACTACAGGTTTCAAAGGTTTCCTGACTGTGCCTTCAAATTTTAAGTTAATAACATCCTCCAGCAAACAGATCTCACAGGATCTTGCATATTCTTTGTCCCAGGCCTGATTACCCCGGGGGTCCACTGTCTCCGGTCTCACCTGGCCCCTTTGGCTATTTGCTAAGCGCTGGAGACAGAGGCAGCAAGGAGACTTGGATTTCTCACATCTGAGTACAAAGACTCAGGCTAAGAGGGGGTAGGGGTTGATGATCACCCCTTCCTTTCCACAGCCCCTTCAATTATTTCCACAGTCTTGTGTGACTTATTTTACAGAGGCCTTTATGAGATCAGCCCCTGTTTTAGGTCCATTCCCTATCCTAGAGAATTGTTACCTGTCATTGGTAACTGATCTAGCATTTAAAGGCCAGGCACAGAACAGGCAGCATTCATGCCAGGGGAATAAGTTTTGTTTCCTTAGTGGCTTCTGATCCGGAGGTTTCTCATTCAGCCTAAGTCACAGGGGGTCACAGCTTCCTGAGACCGAGCAGGGTGGTTCCCAACACTCTATTCTAAATTTTGAGGAAATTCTATACTTTTTAAAATAGAGGCTGAACCAATTTACATTTCCACCAGCAGTGTATGAGGGTTCCCTTTTAGTCACATCTCCAACATTTCATATATTGAACCATCCTTGTGTCACTGGAATAAACATCACTTGATCTTCATGTATGATATTTGTAATGGATTGTTCTACTTGATTTGCTAGTATTTTATTTAAGATTTTTGTATCTATGTTTCTCAAAGATAATAACCTGTAATTTTCTTTTTTCTATATATATATATTTTTTCTTGTTGTTCAAGTACAGTGTTCTGCCTTTCCCCCCACCCCTCCCCACTACCCCAGCCCTTCCCACCTCCTTTCCCTGTTTCCATCCCACCCCTTGTTATTGTCCATGTGTCCTTTACAATTGTTCCTGTAAGCCCTTTACCCTTTTCTCTCTTTATCCCCTCCCCGATTCCCTCTGGTCACTGTCAGCTTGTTCTCAATTTCAATGTCTTTGGCTATACTTTGCTTGCTTGTCCATCTTGTTGATTTTGTTCCTATTAATGGTGAGATCATGTGGTTTTTGTCTCTCACCACCTGGCTTATTTCACTTAGCATAATGCTCTTCAGTTCCACCTATGTTGCCATGAAGGGTAGGAGCTCCTTCTTTCTGCTGTATAGAATTCCATTGTGTAAATGTACCAGTTTTTTGATCAATTCATTTACTGGTGGGCATTTAGGTTGCTTCCAACAATTGGCTATTGTAAATTGTGCTGCTATGAACATTGGGGTGCATAGGTTCTTTTGGATTGTTTCAGGGTTCTTAGGATATAATCCTAGCAGTAGAATTGCCTGGTCAAAAGGCAGTAATTTTCTTTTTACATATGATTTCCTTGTCTGGTTTGGTATCATGGTAACTTTAGCTTTGAAAAATGAGTTAGAAAGTACTGTGTCTTCTTCCATTTTTTGAAAAGAGTTTGCAAAGTAAAGGTATTAGATTTTCTTTGAATGTTTGGTAGAATTTACCAGTGAAACCAGATGATCCAAGGGACTTTTTTCCCTTGGGAGGTTTCTGATAACTGTTTCAATTTCCTTGCTATTGATTTATGATTTTTAATTCTTCACAGTTCAGTCTAGAGAGGTTATACATTTTTAAAAATTTGTCCATTTCTCCTAGATTATCAAATTCAGTTGCATATAACATTTCATAGTATTCTTGTATAATTCTTTATAAATTTGTACTGTCTGTTGTAACTTGTCTTTCATTTCTGATTTTATTTATTTGAGTCTTTTTTCTTAGAGAATCTAGCCAGAGATTTGTCAATTTTGTTTATTTTTTCCATGAACACACTCTTTGTTTAATTAATTTTTCTATTGTCTTTTTTCTCTATTTCATTTAATTCTACTATAATTTTTATTTTTTTCTACTGACTTTGGGCTTCATTTGTTCATTTATTGTCGATGTTCTCAATGGTCTAGTTTTAGATTGTTTATGTGGGATTTTTTTTTTTGTTTGTATCTAGTGGTAGGCATGTAGTGCTATAGACTTCCCTTTTAGTATCACTTTTGCTGCATTCCCCAAATTTTGGTATGTTGTATTATAATTTTCATTTGTCTCTGTGTAACTTATGATGTCTTCTTTAATTTCTTTTTTGACCACAGTTGTTCATTAGCATGTTGTTTATTGTCCACATATTTATGGTTTTCCAGCATTCTTTTTGTAGTTAATTTCCAGTTTTACATTGCGTGGTTGGAAAATATGCATGGTATGTTTTCAATCTTCTTATATTTAGTGAGACTAGTTTTGTGCCTGAACATATGGTTTGTTATTGAGTATAATATGTGTGCACTTGTGAAGAATGTCTATTCTGATATTTTGGGTTGAAAAGTGCTTATATCAATTCTGTCCATTTGTGTTAATGTATCATTTGTGGCCAATAGTTCCTTATGTACTTTCAGTTTGGATGATCCACCCAATGCTGTCAGTTGGGTTTTCGGGGCCCCTATCATAACTGTTTTTGTCAGCTTCTCTCTTTAGGTCTGTTACTAGTTGCTTTTTATATTTTGGTGCTCTCAGGTTGGATGCATATATTTTGATAAGTGTTATATCTTCTTGATGAAGTTTCCCCTTTATTAGTATTAGACATCCATCTTTTTTCTTGTTACTTTTTTTTTTATTTTGAAATCTATTGGGTTGGCCAAAAAGTCCATTAACATTTTTTCTGTAAAATAAAAGAAACATTTTTCATTTTCACTGACAACTTTATGGATTTGGATATTTTGAGTATGTTGTCTATCTCCTGCTATTGGCTTTTGTGGGTAGAGGCCAGGGGTTCTGCTAAATGTCTCCCAATGCATAAGACAGCACCACAGCAAAGAGTTATTTGGCCAAAATGTCAATAGTACCAAGAAATTTTGCAAATCACTTTTGACATTTTCGACTAGTCATAGCACCTTCTCCATACGCTGCACAAATCCTTTTTTTTCAGTTGAGTTTTTACCTTTCTTGAAATTATAAAACACAATATGCTGAAAATGTTGAGTGTCTTCTTCCATCTGCAATATTAAAATGGCTTCACAAAAATTCACTGATTCTGATGTTTTTAAAAAATGCACACTGATATGACACTGTCACAAAATAGTCTAATAAAATTGTTTTGAATGATACTAAAGACAACCAAGCATTACAAGAGCCATCATACAGAAAAAACATAATGAACCATTTGACCAACACAATATTTTGTTTGACATAAGTATGAGTACATCTGCTCTTCTCTGGATGCCATTTGGTTCGAGTAATTTTCTACCCATTCACTTTGAGGCTATGTTTGCTTTTGTATCTGATATGGATCTTCTAAAGCAATATATAGGTGGTTCTTATTTTTAAATTTACCTCACTACTCTGTATCTTTTCAATGGTAAGTTTAGTCTGTTTACATTGAGAGTGATTATTGATACATGAAAACTTATTATAGTCATTTATCTTATGTTTTCTGTATCTCCAGTACTTTTTTTCCTTTGTGTTTTTGTCTGCTATTTTAGTTTAGTGGTTTTCTATAAATTTCCCCCTCTGTTTCCTGTTTTTTATGTTATGTGTCACAGTCCTAGATTTTTTGTGTTATGGTTATCATTAGATTTATGTAGAAACACTTTACATATAATATATGTTGTCTTTCCTTCTGATTGCATCTTATCTTCACTCATTTGTGCAAGTGTAGTTCCTTTATGACACAAATTATATTATACCTTTTTTATGTTTAATTGGTTTCCAAACTGTAGAACATAGTGTTTATAAAAATTATTTTCCTTTAACCTGTATGTTATAAGTAAGTATTTATTAACACATTCTGAAATAAAGTTGCAATTTCTTGCCTCTCATCTTACTCAAAGTTTTTTGTGCTTTTATCACTTTGTTTCAGGTACAAGAGATCTTTTCAACATTTCTTGTAATGTGGGTCTTCTAGTAAACTCTTTCAGTTTTTGTTTGTCTGGAAAAGTTGTTTTTATTTCTTCATATCTAAAAGATAATTTTGCTGGATATAGTATTCTTGACTGGTGGTTTTGCTCTTTCAATAATTTGAATATTTCATTCCACTCTTAGTTTGTAAGGTTTTTGCTGAAAAATCTAATAATCTAGGGTAAAATAATAGGGTTTCTTTCTAAGGTTACAGTCTTTTTTTCCCTTATTGTCTTGAAAATCCTTTCTTTGTCATTAACTCTTTACAGTTTTTATATAATATGTCTTCAGAAGGTCTTTTTTGCATTGAGATAATTAAGTGTTCTTGAATTCAAGGTTCTAGTTCTTTTGAGAAGTTTGGGAAGTTCTCATTGATTATTTTTTTGACAAGGCTCTCTGTTCCATTCTTCCTCTTCTCTCCTTCTGATATACCCTTTATTCTTATATGGCTCTTTGTAATAGAGTCAGATAATTTTCATAGAGTTCTTTTATTTTTTAAATTGTTTTCTTCTTTCTTCCACTGAGTCATATCTAGATTTCTATCTTTAAGCTCACTAATTCTCTCTTCAATCTGGTCTGCTCTGTTCTCAGTAGTCTCTAACTTACTCTTCATCTCATTTATTGAGTTCTTCAGCCCCAGAATTTTCTTCAATAGTTTCAGTCTCTCTGACAAAGTATTCCTTTTGTTTATTGATTTAATTCCTGAGCTCATTGAACTATCTTTCTGAGTTTACTTTTATCTTGTTGAGTATTTTGTAAACTGCAATCTTGAATTCTCTGTCATTTAAATGATAATCTTCCTTGTTTTTGAGTTAGGTTTTTAGAAACTTTTTATTTTCTTTTTTAGCTACCATGTTACCTTGGTTTTTCATGATAATTTATAGATTGTTTCTCTGCCTGGCATTTCAGGTACTGCACTCTCCTTTTTTAGGTACTGTTCTGCTTTTACCAATTGAACAGGTTGATAAATAGAGATATTTATTTTGTATTACAGTAGATGGTGCTATAGTAAAAGTTTCTGTTTTCTCTTACACTACTGAGACTTCTGGGAGCTAGGTGAGGTGCTGTAGCATGGGTCACAGAAAATGCCCTGCATTCCCAAGGCATTGGGCATATGATCATAGACCAAGTTGCATCATTATGAGGGCACCATCCTTGTGTTGGAATGTGGCATGTAATGTGCCTCCAAGCCTGTGAGTACCTGCTGCTGCCTCCTTGTAACCAGAAACTGCCAGCTAGGCAGCGCCATCAGAGGTGTCTCTGCTGCATCTCCATCTGCATTTAGCTGTTGTTGGTGCTGGTTACTTCAGCAGGAATTTTGCTTTGGCCCTTTTGGTCTCCCAGGCTGTTGAGTGTGGGCAACCTAACACCTCTACCTCCAGGGGTGCTGGGAGAAGAAGAGTAGATAGGTTTGTACATTCTGTGTCTTTGTCTTCTCTCCAGTAATGTGCCCTGCTACACTGTGAGCCTAGTGTTTGCCTTGTCACTGGGCTTAGCCACAATAGTTGCTGGCCACTCAGGCTAAAATGTTGTTCTGCCCCTGGCTCTCTGGGCTGCCAAGTGTGGACTACACCTCTATCCCCTTGGCAGGGGCCTTGAGCACCAAGAGGATGAGGGGAGGCAGGTTCACACATCTGTGGTTTTGCCTCCTCTCTAGTAAGGGCAGCTGCCATGTGTCTTTGTCTTCATCACTGAGTTTAGCTGCAATAGACACTGGTTATTCAGGGTAAAATGTTGCTTCTCCCCCCTGATAGTCTGGGCTGCCATGAGAGGGTTGCATCCTGAATCCTACAGAATCAGCTGGGGCCCTGCCAGGCACTGAACTATATCTGTCACCCACGTCTGTCCTTCCCCCAGGTGCCTCTCCTGCTGGTTCCCATACATTCACCTTCAGATGTCTGGTTGTATGGATCTCTCAGTCATATTTGTGTATTGAGAAGGGAATCTTTTGCTGAATTAACTTTAAAGAGAGAAACCAAGGGGTCTTCTCAGTATTCCAAGATGCTGATGTCACCCCTCACTTCCATGTCTTTACTATTGATTATAAAGAATGCTGCAATGAACGTGAGGTTGCATATGTCTCTTTGAGGCAGAGGTTTGATTGTTTGTTTTTTTCCTTCAGATAAATACCTATAAGTGATCATGAGGGAATTCTATTATTATTTTTTAAAAGAATATCCATACTATTTTCTCCAGTGACTGTACCAATTTATAGTCTCACCAACAGTGTATAAGGACCCCCTTTTCTCTACATTTATCTCTCTCTCTCTTTTTATATCCATTCTAAAAAGAATGAAATAACATCTCATTGTGGTTTTTGGTTTGTGTTTATCTGATTATTATTCTTGTTGAGCAATTTTAGAAAAAGATTTTCAATCAACTGTCTTAGATATGCTCAAAGAGCTAAAAAACATCATGGACAAAGAACCAAAGGAAAACAAGAAAACAATGTCTCAACAAGTGGAGAATATAAAAAAAGAGACAAATATTATAAAAGGAGTTAAACAGAAATCCTAGGGCTGAAGATCAGAGTCATGCACCACTTATCAACAGGAGTATATTCTGAGAAATGCATTGTTAGGCAATTTTGTCATTGTGCAAACATTAAAGAGTTTACTAACGCAAACCTAGAAAGTATATTCTACTATACACGTAGGGTATATGGTAGAACATATTGATTCTAGACTAAACTTATACAGCATGTTACTGTATTGAATATTGACTATTGGCTAGTGTAACACAGTGGTAAGTATTTGCATGTCTGAATGTATCTAAACATAGAAAAAGTATAGTGAAAATATGGTATAAAAGATAAAACAATCTCTATAATGTTATTATAATACCCACTGAAACACATTATAATCAGTCAAAAGCCAAACAAAAAAAGAATCTTGAAAGCAGCAGTAAAGTTGACTCATATATACAAAAATCTTTAATTAGGTTAACAGCTCAGACCTCTGTAGAAACCACGGAGACCAGAGAGTAATGAATTGACATATTTAATATGCTGAAAAAATAATTTCAACCAAGAAGTCTTTATCTAGCAAAACTACTTTTAAGACAATAGACTAAATCAAACCATTCCAAGACAAACAAAAGTTGAGGGGGTTCATTTCTTGTATATCTCCCTAAAGAAATGCTAACAAGAATCCTTCAGTGAAAGTAAAAGGACTTAAAGCCATAGGAAGAAATAAAGAACACTGCTTAAAGTAACTACAGACATAAATATAAAAGCTAGTGTTAATTTATTTTTGGTTTTTAATTTCTACTTTTCTATATGATTTAAAAGACCAATGCATGAAACAATAACTACATATCTATCTTAATGGGCACACGATGTTTAAAAATGAAATCTGTGACAATAGTAATGTAAAGGAGGAGGGACAGAACTGTACAAAAGCAGAATTTTATACACTATGTAGACTAAATTGATTTTCACTCAAAATAGGTTGTTTTAAGTTTAAGATATCAATTGTAATCTCCAAAGTAAACACTAAGAAAATAGCAAAAGATGTACTTTTCAGGAAATAAAAAAGAAATCAAAATAGTGCATGATAAAAAAAATTAAACATAAAAAGAACAATAATGGAGAAAGTGAGAAATAAAAAGATCTAAGACCCAGGGAAAACAAACAGCAAAATGGTGGAAGTTAAAGACAAGTTACTGAACCTTGTTCTGTTTGTCATGAAGAAAAAGGAACAGTGCTGAATGGACCTCTGAACTTTAGAGGCAACATATAGTATGTCTGAGTATGTTGTTGTGAAAACCTGCTGGGTGATGTTCAGATAGGAAAAGACTTCATATAATACTAGCTTCTTTCTATACAGGCTGTGCTGATTCTTGAACATTATAATCCAAGAAATAAAGCAGTATTCTAAAAAATAGGTGGTATTCTAAGTGTCTGTGACAGATAAGGATATTGAATGAAAAACTGGCAAACATCAATAGGAGAATCATAGAGCAGATTTCTGGGGTTTTAGAGTAAGGCTTTGTCCTCTTCTGGCTAAAGTTATTTTCTACTTGAAAAGTCTCACTTGACTTGCTAGTGGACCTCTGTGGATACTAAAGACCTGACCATGGAATACCAACTAACAGACCCAAGATTTAAATTTTGAACTGAGTATTATGTTATTGTATTAATTGGATCATAAAGTCAGAGTGTACAACATTCCATTATTAAATAAAAGGGTACATATGAGACAAGATCTGAGAAGGCCCAAAGGATAAGTGGTATGTATGGATAGGTGTACAAATACTGATGATACTTTTTCCTGCTGCCTCACTATCTTTCCTGAAAACTGAACCTATGGCTTCAATGGGAGTTCCCCATATGAAATGGGAAAAAGCAGGAGGCTGGTTACTGGATCTTGGCATGAAATAGACACACTTTGTATTTATAAGTGAGTAAGCAGGATTAAGGAAAATAAGACCACCTTAGGGCTAATAACAGAGAAGCTGTTAACTTACTAGGCTTGCAAAGCCAAGGGCTCTCTAAAACCAGAGAGTTGTATCCTTTTTTCCTTGTCAGGTGCCTTCGCACTCTGCCTCTGCCACTCTATAGAGCCAGTATCAACTGGAGGGGAGCTTTTTCACATACCTGGTGTAACATTTTCATGTCATTGTCCAACTTTTGCTGCAGTATTCTGGGGACATTTCCTGATCACCTGGTTCTGAAGGCAGGGGAGATTTGTGTCTTTGGTCCCATGGAACACTAACAACCAGGGACTTCTTGGCAGACCACTACCCATAGGACATTGCACAGATAGCAGAGTGAAGCACAGCCCTAGTCTTTCTGAGAAAGAAGTCTACTTATGTGTCCACTCAAGTTTGTCACACTTACAGGAACTACAGAGGTGCTCTAAGGATGTGGAGACCAATGGATGAAGTCTCTGCCTTACTCAAGTCTGCCAGTATTTCCCAGAAAGAAGCTTATACCCTTCTCTGGCATCCTGATATTCACAGTTACTGCTAGTGCCTCTGCATCCTCTGGCTCTGGAGGCCAGCAGGACTCACACTTGTAGGTCTCACGAGACTATAAATAATGCAGAAATGGTTCTTAAATATCTCCTACTCTCAGTGCACAGCAAAGAGGCCACACACCCAGGAACTCAGACTTCCTGATGGCTTATCATCAGGTCTGCAGCCTAAGGGGACATTTTCAAATTAAACACACACTTAATCCAATTATAACCTTTCCAGAGACCTCAGAAGATAGGCATTATCTTCATGCTCTTTTGCTGCTATGCTTCAGAGCAGTAGTATCTTTATTATATCTGATGTCTGGTTTGTTTGTTTTTTGGCTGTCACACAAAGGATGCTCCCTAATTGTCTGACTCTGGTGATGGTAGGGCAGGATTTGCATTCCACATGGTCTGTAACAATGGTACAGACAGTTCTTAGCTGGTGACCACCTACAGGGTACAGATAGCTGAATGAAACACACCCCTAATTGTGTTTAATAAAAGAAGCCTATGTACTTGTTTTGGAGCTTCAGCTGAGGGGAGCTTCAGGTTTGCCAGACATCTAGAGGCAATGGAGATGCTCTCAGGAAATGTAAGCTGCAGGTCACCATTTTGGTGCTTTCCCTCTGCCTAACGACACCTTATCTGCATTTTTCAGAAATGAGCTTAAACACTAACCAGGAGTCTTGATGTTTGCAATTGTCACCTCCTCAGGAAAGGACAGCTCCTGATCATCTGGTCTGGAGGCCAGCAAGGTTTATGACCACTGTCTCACAGGACTACATATATTTCCATACTTTAAAAGATGCTGCTTGAGAGTCTGGCTCTCAATCAGCTTGAAAGCAGTTGCTGACTAGATCTCCCCCTTTGAGACAGAGCTATTAAAAATAAAATAGAAAACCTGAAGATTCCACCACAAAACTATTGGAATTTGGTAAAATGGCAGAATATAGAATTAATATTTAGAAATCAACTGAATTTTTATATAAAAATAATGAACTATTGGAAAGAGAAATTTTAAAAATGTCATTTAAAATTATATCAGAAATACCCAGGGGTAAATTTAACCAAGGAAGTAAAAGACCTGTACTTGAAAAACTATAAGACATTGAAGAAAGAAATAGAAGAAGATACAAATAAATGGAATGACATTGTGTGCTGAGGAACTGAAAGTCTTAATGTTGTTTAAATGTCCATACTACCCAAAAGAATCTGTAGATTCAGTACAATCTTTATCAAAATTGTCCATCAGTAAATGAGTGGTTCAAAAAACTGATACATTTACACAATGGAATGCTATGCAGCAGAAAGAAAGAAGGAACTCCTACCCTCCATAATGGCATGGATGGAACTGGAGAACAATATGCTAAGTGAGATAAGCCAGGTGGTGAAATGCAAATGTCATATGATCTCACTTGTAAGTGGAACCTAATTCACAAAACAAACCAGCAAGCAAAACAGAACCAGAGACATTGAAATAAATAACAAACTGACAATAACCAGAGGGGAGGAGAGTGAGGGAAAGAAGGGGAATATTTGCCAAAGAACATGTACAAAGGACCCATGGAAAAAGACAACTAGGGGGAGGATTAAGTGTGGGAGGTAGGGGTGGGTAGGGTTGTCATGGCCACCAACCGACAATGACCGCAGAATGCTGAGGATGGCTCATTGGAACACGAGGAAAACATAAACATAGACAACCAAGTCCTGTGGAGAAATAGGGATGAAACAGCCACTCTCTCTAGTGGGGAGCGCCTCAGCTACCCTCCCTAGGGGAGAGTGACTTGTTCTCTTGCTCAAGCAAGCTTTTATTGGGTTCATTTACACAGGAATTCAGGTAAAGCTCATTAATCATTGCCGGGAAGTAAGGATCAAACAATAGACAACAGGAAAGTCTGAGGGCCTATTTTGAGTCAGGGTCAAAGAGCTGTAAAACTTTAAGGAACAAATTTACTTCTTCTTCGGACCCTTATCATTCAATTGAGAGCATTTTAAGCAAAGCATGTTTCACAGGATTTTACATATTCTTTCTTAGGCTTGATCACCCCGGGGAACCCACCCTTTCCAGCACAGGGTGGCACCACCCTGTCAGTGTTTCAGGCTTAGGTGGAGTAAGGCAGTCAAGAGATTAGTAGATTTTTCTTGCAGACAATGAGGACTCAGGCTTTGTCAAAGCCGAGGGGTGAGGGTTCATGACCCCCTTTTGCTGTAGCACCCAAAGCCTTCCTTAGGGGTCTCCCATGTGATCGTGCCTGTCTTAGGTCATTCCCCTTGGGGAATCTTACCTGTCATTGGCTAACCGACCAAGCATTGGGGGCCAGGCAGGGTGAAGTAAAAGGAACAGAAGCAGTGCTCCTGCCAGGGAGATAAGCTTATCTCCTTGGTGGCCTGTTTCCAAGGTTGTTCCCTCAGCCTTAGCATTGGAGAGGGTTACAGCTTCTGATACCAGACAGGGCAGTTCCCAACATAGGATGGAGGAGATTAATGGGGGGAAATGGGAACAACTGTAATTGAACAACAATAAAAGAATTTCAAAGACATTTTCCAAAGAAATATAACTAATGATCCTAATTTTTATGGAACCAAAAAAGACTCCAAATAGTTAAAGCAATCTTAAGAAAGAACAAAGGTGAAGGCATTATGAGCCCTGATTTCACACTATATTACAAAGATATAATAATCAAAACAATTTGGTATTAGATAAAAAAAGACACATATATCAATAAAACAGAATAGAGATCTGAGAAAAAAGACCCCATACATATATGATAAACACTGGGGAAAGGACAGTGTCTTCAATAAATGGTGCTGGGAAAACTGGACAGCTGCAAAACAAAAAAAAGTAGTCTAGTATCTTGTACCATACACAAATATTAACTAACTAGGGGTTAAAAACTTAAATGAAAGACCAGAAACCATAAAATATTTAAAATATGTATAGGTGATAAGCTCCTGGATATCAGTCTTGGTGATGACTTTTTCTGACTCTAATGGCAAAGGCTATTTGACTCTGATTCTGATTCTAAAAGCAAAGATAAACAAGTGGGACTCAATCAAACTAAAAAGCTTCTGCACAGATTAACACAACCACTATGGAAAACAGTATGGAGTTTACTCAAAAAATTAAAAATGGAATTACCTTAAGACCCAGCAATTTCATTACTGAGAATATATCCAAAGAACGTCAAACCACTAATTAGAAAGAATATATGCACTGCTATCTTCATCACAACATTATTTACAATAGCCAAGATTAAGAAGTGACCCAATTGCTCATCAATAAATGAGTGGATAAAAAAGCAGTGGAGCATCTACACAATGGAATACTATTTGACTATAAAAAATGAAGGAAATCTTACCTTTTGCAACAGCATGAATGGCCTTACTCTAGGTCCTAGAATATATTATGCAAAGTGAAATAAGTCAGACAGAGAAAGACAAATACCATGATTTCACTTACATGTGGAGTCCAATGAACAAAATAAATAAACAAAATTGAAACAGACACATGGATAGTGAGAACAGATTGACAGCTGCCAGAGGGAAGGGGGTTAGGGTGCTGGATGAAAAAGATGAAGGGATCGAGCAGTACAAAATGGTAGTTGCAGAATAGTCACAGAGGTGCAGAGAGCAGCATGAGGAATATAGTCACGCTATATGGAATTAATGTGGATAATATGGAAATAATGTGGAAACAATTAGATATGGGGCTAGGTGAGTGCTTGGGGCAGGAGAGTGTATGCTTTTCTGGCCACTTTGCTATACACCTGAAAGTGGTACAAAACGGTACTGAATATGAGCAGTGGTTAAAAAATCAACAATAGAAAATAAACCTTTTCCAAGCCAGTTCATTTAAAATTTATCATGTAGATGTAAATCATTTTAAACAATGATGTAAAAGTGAGATACTATGTGTAATGTGTGACAATTAGATGTTAAAATCAAAGTTCATATTGTCAATTCTTATTTGAAGAGCTTTCATTAAAGAATCTTTTGTTGCTATTGTTGCTTAAAAGAGTAAGTAAAAACAAAAAAATTCTGTACAATAAAGGAAATCATCAATAAAACTAAAAATACAACTTGCTGATTGGGAAAAATATTTGCAAATCATATATCTGATAAGGGGTTGCTATCCAAAATATAAAGAAACTCATTAGTAAAAAAACAACTCCCCCCAAAAAACAATCCAATTTAAAAATATGGGTAGAGGATCTGAGTAGATATTTCTCTAAAGAAGACATATGGATGAACAACAGGCACATGAAAAAAATGCTCAACATTACCAATCATCAGGGAAATGCAAATTCAAAACACAGGGCTGCTGCAGCCATTAGACTGGCACCTGCCACAGAACCCTTGGATGAAAGCCAAATCAACAGTTCCATCCCCTGCCAAACAGGGAGGACAGAGCGGCACCAGGATGGACCTGGATGCTTGAAGTCACCGGGGAGAATAAAGACAAAGTGGGAGACACACAGTTGCGGTGTTCACCTGCTGGGACTGTGGACACAAGCTGGGTCATTACCAGAGAAATTGGGGAGCTGAGTGATGCCTGGAGAAGGGAGAAGAATTGGGCCATGAAGGACCCTGACCCAGATAACCTCCAGTCTGGTTAGAAAGTTGAGCTGTGTAAGAAGCAAAATGCTTGTTAAGAGTGGCAGGCTTAAACAGGAGCATTTTATTCAAAAAAAGGCTCTCAGTACTGTTTAAGGAACTCTTGCATAGTGGCCATGCCCCCTGCCCCCACCACAGTGCAGCTAGCCTGCTAACAGGAAGGAGGAGGTGCCCCACAGAGGGGGACAGCAGAGCTCAGGGAGTTAGCAGTCCCCAGAAAGACTTAACCTAGTAGGGGAGCTGAACTACCCTGAAGAGACATTAAGAGTGCCTAGCACCTAGGACAGCAAAGAGGGAGAAGGTGGTGTTTGAGTTGCCCCTAATTAGTGCTCCTCAAGGATGGCGCAACTGGTGGACTGAAGGAGCCAGCCTCATGAAGATGGACAGTGGGGGCCAAGTAGCACACGAAGGACCTGGGCTAGAGGCTGGGCGATTGTGAAGACTGCAGCCCAGACCTGACCCCTAACATCACAAAACCATATGAAGGAAGAAAAGCAGAAGGAAGAAAAGCCACGCCCAACCCTTCTCAGCCTGAGACATCCAGGAAGAACTGCAGAACTCACTTGGCTGGTTTCAAGTCAACAGGTGGCTTCCCCCTCACCCCCAAGTGAGACAATAAAACCTGCAGCAACGAAAGGTCCAGAGACAGACCTAAAGAGGGGACACGAGGCTAACCCCAACAACTGAGAAACTGAGACGAATTTCATCTTGCTATTGCAGAGAACTTGCATGTTATCATTTATTTGTACTAGTATAATTTTCATTATTTTTACTTTTATTTATTAGTATTTTTAGATTTCTTTCTGTTTAGTTTGTTTAATTGCATTGACTAGTTTTTCTTATTCTTTCTTTCATAGTGTATGTTAATTTTCCTTCTTTCACTTCACTTGTGTTCTAATAGCACATTACTCTAGGTCATGTACTTCCTATTCTTGTTATTTAGGTCATATAGTTCTTGTCATACTATTATTGCTCCAGTATAGTGTAAATAATTGTTGTTGCATATAATTGTAAATACTACACAGAACCCCTCACAGATCTTAGTCCATTGAGAATGGACTTAGCTCACTGAAAATGACCAAAAACTAAGGGAAACTACAATGAACTCACTGCAAAATATCAATATGAAAAAGGGAATGGAAACTTAATTAGCAGGAGCCAAGAAGAAATGAAGAATAAAATGTCTGAACTGAAGAACAGAGTAGAAGGAATCAAAAGCAGGATAGAAGAAGCAGAGGATTGAATGAGCAAGGTGGAGGAAAGGTAGAAAAAACACCCAGAAAGAGCAAGAAAAGGAAAAAAGACTCAGAAAGAAAGAAGTGTTAAGGAAACTGCAGAAATACATGGAACATAATAATATTCATATAACAGGGATACCAGAAGGAGAAGAAGAACAAGTGATAGAAAGCCTATTTGAAAAAATAATGATGTAAAACTTCTCTAATTTGGTGAAAGAAAAAAGTCACGCAAATCCAGGAAACACAGCACATCCCAATCAACAGGAACCCAAAGAGGTCCACTCCAAGACACATCATAATTAAAATGGAAAAATTTTGAGACAAAGAGAGAATCTTAAAGGCAGCAAGGGGGAAAGAGAAATTAACCTACAAGGGAGCCCCAATAAAGCTAGCAGCTGACTTCTCAGTGGAAATGCTGAGAACCAGAAAGGAATGGCAAGAAATATTCCAAGTGATAAAAAAGCAAAGGCCTGTAACCAAGGCTACTCTATCCAGCAAGGCTCTCAATTAAAATGGAAAGCAAAATAAAGAGCTTCCCAGACAAAAGAAAGCTGAAAGAAAACACCTCCACCAAACCAACACTGCAAGATATGCTAAAGGGACTACTTTAAGAACTGGAAGAAAAAGAGTGAGAGAGAGAGGGACACAGGTACAAAGGAAGTAAAATGGCAAGTAAGTACTAATCAATAATAACTTTAAATGGAAGTGGGTTAAATGCTCCAATCAAAAGACATAGAATAGCTGAATGGATAAGAAATCATGACCCACACATGTGCTGCCTACAAGAGACCCACCTCAGAACAAAAGACCTACACAGACTGAAAGTGAAGGGTTGGAAAAAAAGATTCCAAACAAATGGAAAGGAAAAAAAAAACTGGAGTAGCAATACTCATATCAGACAAAATAGACTTTAAAGCAAAGGCCCTAAAGAGAGACCCAAAAGGACACTTCATGATATTCAAGGGAAGAATCAATCAAGAAAACATAAATGTTATAAATATATATTCTCACAACAGAGGAGCACCCAAATATATGAGGAAAACCTTGGAGGACTTCAAGAAAGATATTGACAGCAACACAATTATAGTAGGGGATTTTAACACCCCACTGTCAAAAATGGACAGATCTTCTAAGCAAAATATCAACAAAGATATTGTGGAATTGAACAATGTCCTAGATTGAATGGACTTTACTGATGTACATAGAACCTCCCAAACAAGCAAAACACATTCTTTTCAAATGCACATGGAATATTTTCAAAGATAGACCACATGATAGGACACAAAACAAGCCTCAACAAAGTCAAGGAATTTAAAATCTTATGAAGTGTTTTCTCTGACCATAACCTCCTGAAACTAGAAACCAAATTCAAGGAAAAAACTAAAAAACACTCAAACTCATGGAGATTGAAGAGTGTGCTATTAAATGATGAATGAGTTAAGAATGAGATCAATGAAGAAATAAAAAAAAAATCTGGAAACAAACAAAAATGAACTCACAACAATCCAAAACTTACTGGACACAGTGGAGGCAGTCCAGAGATGGAAGTTCATAGTGATAGGATCAATAATTCCAGGAGCTGGTGCTTTGAAAAGATAAATAAAATTGACAAGCCTTTAAGCAGACTCACCAAGAAAAAAAGAGAGGACAAAATAAATACAATAGAAAATGAAATAGGAGAAATTACAAGTGATACCACAGTAATACAAAGGATTGTAAGAAATTACTGTGAATAACTATATGCCAAAATATTTGAAAACCTAGGTGAAATGGACAAATTTCTAGAATAATTTAATCTTCTGAAACTGAATGAAAAAGAAGCAGAAAGCCTGAACAGACTGATAAGAGTGGATGAAATTGAAGCACTAATAAAAAAACTCCTGGCATACAAAAGCCCTGGACTTGATGGTTTCACAGGTGAATTTTACGAAGCATTTAAAGAAAAGCTAATTCCTATCCTTCAGACTATTCCAAAATATCCAAGAAAACGGAAGACTCCCAAACTCTTTTCATGAGGGCAGCATCATCCTAATCCCAAAACCGAATAAAGACACAACAAAGAAAGAGAACTACAGGTCAATACTGCTGATGAACATGGACACTAAATCCTCAACAAAATATTGGCAAAGTGCATCCAGCAATACATTGATCAAGTGGGATTCATCACTGGGATACAAGGATGATATAATATTCATATCAATAAACATAATATATCACATAAACAAAAGGAAAGACAAAAATCACGATTGTAGCAATAGATGTGGAAAATGCATTTGAAAAGTTACGGGACACATGTATGATAAAAAACATTCAGTAAAATGGGAATAGAGGGAACATTCTTCAATATAACAAAGGCCATATACAAGAAACTTATAGCCAAATCATACTCAATGGACAAAAACTAAAAGCTTTCCTACTAAGATCAGGGATAAGACAAGGATGTCTGCTTTTAGCACTTCTTTTCAATACAGTAATGGAAGTCCTAGTCACAGGAATCAGACAAGAAAAAGAAATAAAAGGCATTCAAACTGGAAAGGAAGAAGCAATACTGTCATTGTTTGTAGAGACATGATAGTATACATGGAAAACCCTATAGACTCCACCAAAAAAATACCTGACCTAATACGTGAATTTTGCAAAAGAGCAGGATACAATGTCAATATTCAGAAATCAAAGGCATTTTTTTACACCAACAATGAAATATCAGAAACAGAAATAAGGAAAAAATCCCATTTGGTATAGCAGCAAGAAAAAAATAAAATACCTAGGAATAAACCTAACCAAGAAGGTAAAAGACCTGTACTCAGAAAACTACACAACACTGAAGAAAGAAATTAAAGAAGATAGAAACAAATGGGAGCATGTATCAAGTTCATGAATTGGAAGAATTAACATCATCAGTATGTCCATAATACCCAAAGCAATTTATAGATTCAATGCAATATCTATAAAAGTATAATGTCATAATCCACAGACACAAAACAAACATTTCAAAAATTTATGTGGAACCACAAAAGACTCCTAACAGCCACAGCAATTTTTAGAAAGAAGAACAAAGTACAAGGGATCACAATACCTGATGTCAAACTGTATTAGAGCGCCGTTTTGTACTCAAAACAGCCTGGTACTGGCATAAGAACAGATGCATAGACCAGTGGAACAGAATGGAGAGCCCAGAAATAAACCCAAGTCTCTATGGTCAAGTAATATTTGAGAAAGGGGGCAGAAACATAAAATGAAGTAAAAATAGCCTCTTCAACAAATGGTGTTGCAAGGTCTGGACAGGTCCATGCAAAAAAATGAAACTTGATCACCAACTTACATGACAAACAAAAATAAATTCAAGGTGGATGAAAGACTTAAATATATGTTGTGACATCATAAAAGTCCTGGAGGAAAACAAAGGCAGGAAAATCTCAGATATTCCATGTAGCAAGATTTTCAGCAATATGGCCCCAACAACAAGGGACATAAAGGAAAGAATAAACAAATGGCATTGCATCAAAATAAAAAGCTTCTGCACAGCTAAAGAAAACAGCATTAAAATGAAAAGATAATCAACTGTATGGAAAAACATATTTGCCAATGATACCTTGGACAAGGGTTTGATCTCAAAATATATAAAGAAGTTACATGACTCCACTGCAGGAAGACAAACAACCCAATTAAAAAATGGGCAAAGGACTTGAACAGACTCTTCTCCAAGTAGGACAAAAAGAGGGCCCAGAAACATATGAAAAGATGGCTCAGTATCACTAGCCATCAGAGAGATGCGAATTAAAACCACAATGAGATACCATTTCACACAGGTTGGAATGGCCATCATAACCAAATCAAGAAAAAGTGCTGGCAGGGTTGTGGATCAAAGGGAACTCTACTGCTCTGTTGGTCATAATGCAAACTGGTGCAGCCACTGTGGAAAACAGTATAGAATTTACTCAGAAAACTAAAAACAGAACTGCCTTTTGACCCAGCAATTCCATTGCTGGGATTGTACCCTAAGAGCCCTGAAACACCAATCCAAAAGAACCTATGGACCCCAATGTTTATAGCAGCACAATTTACAATAGCCAAATGTTGGAAGCAACCCAAGTGCCCATCTGTAAATAAGTGGATCAAAAAACTGTTTGACATTTACTTGACAGAATACTACACAGCAGAAAGAAAGAAGGAGCTCCTACACTTCACAGCAGCATGAATGGAACTTGAGAGCATTATGCTAAGTGATCTAAGCTAGACAGTGAATGACAAATACTTTATGATCTCACCTATCAGTGTAACCTAGTTAACAAAGAAAAAAGGCAAGCAAAATATAACCAGAGACATTGGAATTGGGAACAAACTGTCAGTTACCAGAGGGGTGGAGGGAGTGGATAATTTGGGGAAAGAGGGAAGGGTTTTCAGAAACAAGTATAAAGGACACATGGATAAAACCAAGGGGATGTGGAATCAGGGGAGGGAGGAGGGGGTGGCTGGGGTGGGTGGGAGTGGTGGGAGGAAAATGGAGACAATGTTTCTTGAAGAACAATAAAAAATGTTGAAAAGAAGAATTAACAAGTGTTGAAGATAATGTGGAGAGAGGGTACCCTTGTGCATTCTTGGTAGGAATATACATTGGTGTGGCCACTATGGAAAATGACATGGAGGTTTCCCCCCAAATTATTAATAAAACCATATGACCCAGCAATTCTACTTCTGGATATTTATCTGAAGAAAATGAAAACAATAACTTAAAAAGTTACATGTTTATCCCCCATGTTTATTGCAGCAGTATTTATAGTAGCCAAGATCTAGGGAAAAACCTAAATGTCTATTCACAGATGAATAGATAAGGAAATTGTGGTATATATAGTATATAAAATCAAATACTATTCAGCCATAAAAAAGAATGGCATGCTGACCTTTGTGACCACACAGATGAACTTTGGAGGTGTTTTAAGTGAAATATGTCAGATCAAGGACAAATACCATATGATTTCATTCATAGGGGAGATCTAAAAACCAAACCAAAACAAAATAAAACAACCCAAGCTCATAGATTCAGAGAACAGATTATTGGGGCCCTTAGCACAGTTTCTCAAGCTTCCACAATGAGAATCACTTGGGGTGCTGGTTAATTAAACAGATTACTATAGCTATCCCTGGAAATTCAAATTCAATGGGCTGGAGGTAGGAACCCAGGTTTTTTTTTTTTTTTTTTTTCTTATTTGGTTTGTTTTCTTTGCAAAATAGGTACCTTAAGCAATTCTTATGATCAGGCTAATTTGGGAAATTTGCAGCTAGTGTATTTCTGAATATTAGGTGCTAAACAAATACTTCTATCTATGTGATGGAAGGTGTTGATAATGATGTTCATTTTACAGAAGTGACTTGCATGAGAGTACACATTAATAATGGATGCCATGGTCTTGAATGCTAGCTTCTGGGTTCCATTACATTAGAGATTGAATAATACACATTAATATAATAAGGTCTCATTGCTATTTATATTAAGGCTTGGGAAATGAACTTTTTACTGGACTTCATTATTTAGGTTGCCCTACCTCAGATATCAATAGTTTCTAATGTAGTGATTGAAAAAATGTTCCTCAGAGAAAATCAAGCTAAGTTGAGGCTGTTGGAATTTAAAATTTTTGAATCTACAGAATGCTGTTTCAGTTAAAATAGTTTTTTGGGGACTTCTGGTCAATATGAAAGTGTAGGTAGACACACTGTGCCTCCTCGCACAACCAAAATAAGGACAATGACAATTTAGAAACAAAATAACAACCAGAACTGACAGAAAATTGAACTGTATGAAAGTCAGAAAACCAAGGAGTTAAAATAGACACATTCATCCAGACCAGTAGGAG
>PVIA01011724.1:0-42526 GCA_004024845.1 Tonatia bakeri
AGAACCATGCGGCTTTGCCAGAGTGGGCACTCTCCCAGCCATTGCGCAGAGAGGATCACTTGGCTGTGGCAATAGAAAGGAGAACCACGTGGGTTTGGCAGTGTGGGGATTCTTGTGGCCATTGTGCAGAGAGAACCACTTGGTCTTTAGCAGAATGGGGACTCCTGCAGCCCTGTGAAAGGACCAGGTGGCTGGGGCAGTGGAGAGAGAACCTCGAGGCTTTGCCGGAGTGGGGACCCTCGCAGCTTTAGAAGGGGGAACCACCACCTGGCTTTAGCAGAGATCCCAGCAACACAGCTGGTGGTGCTAGGAACCGAGGGAGGCCTACCAGCCAATATGGATTACTAGGAAGAACCAGGGGCTGCCTGAGCGATAGACTTCTATTTCTTTTCCTGAGATACAGTACCCCAGACTGGGCAAAGGGGGGAAGGAAGGACTGTGTGTGTTTGTGGGTGTTTTAAGGGACTTTGGGATTTGGGTGAAGACATTAGGTCACTACTTTAAGTCTGTACAGCTTTGAATAAACATTTCCTTTCCTTTTCATGAATCTCTGGCATTAAGAGATGTTTTTCCTATAAGGCGGTGGACATAACGAACCTGGGGGGTTCCTTTCGATAATGGGCCCCGGCTGCCCTTGGCTCCCGCCTTGTTGTTTGGTAACAATGTCACTCTTCCAAAATAGCCTCTCATCTTTTTACTTAAGAAACTTCTATTTACTCCTCAAAGTCTATTCCCCTCTAATAAAGCTTTCCCTATTTCTGACAGATAATTGCTTCCTTCTCTCAGTAAATCTTGTGTCTTATTTACTTCTTACTGAAAACATCCTACATTTAAATTGTTATTAATTTATCGTTAATAATTATTAATTAATAGCTTGTCTTAGCCACTAGACTATGAGCTCCTTGGGGGCATAGGCTGTTTCTTATTCAGTTTTTACTTCCTGTCTCTATCACAGCGCGTGTCCGGCACATAGTGCAGCCTCTTGAATGGAATTAAATTCCACTACATGTGTTTCCTTGCTATGGAAAGGGCTGCTCCAATCCTCAGACCTCTATTCTATTCCTATAAACTTCACTCATAACGCAAATTGAAGGAAGCCCACAAGTGGCTCATTAATCTCATCACTCTAAATTGTGAAATATGCAGGCAGGCATTACTTACGGTCTTGGGTTGAAGTTAGAGGCCATTTTCATTAACCAGATTGCCCACAGCTCTAGTCCATGGCTTTTCAGGGGCACTTTTGCCCCAGAAAGGCCACAGATAATGGTTTCTAAAAAAGATCTAAAAGTCTAGATTATCTTCAACAAACAAGGTGAAATCTTCCTTGAGCTAACAGTTAGATTTATCTTCTTCTTCTTGTTTTTTTTTTTTTTTAACCCTGGCCCCACTGCCTAAAATCCTCTGTGGTTAAGCTGCTGGTTGAGCAGACCCTTAAGATTTGTGAGTATTTTGGTGTGTTATTGCTATAGACTTTTAAAGAGCAAACGATTTCCGACCAGTAACTGGAATCCCCAAAGGTAATATCCTCTGTGGATTCACAGCCTGTAAGATTTCTGGCCCTAGGGACTCAAATTGTTTTGCTGCCTTGAAAGATACTGGGGAAGAGGTAAGTTTCTGCATTAGAGAGTTTCTGGCTAAAATAATCTTTATTTAAAAGCAAGCAACTAATTTTAGTCATTCAACAACTGTTCCTTTTATTATAATGTTTTATATTTTTAGTTGTTAAGTTTTTCAGGTGGGTTTTCAAGTTGTTTTGTTAAATTTTAGGGGAAATAAGTATTATGATGATAAAGTAAGTTAAGAAAGCAAAAACTTTTAAAACAAACCTACCTTCCTTTTTCCCTCCCTCCCTCCCTCTCTCCTTCCCTCTCTCCCTCCTTCCTTCCACTTTACAAAGGCCTTGGACACAAAGATAAATAATGCTGAGTGTTCTCAACTAGTTCACAGTAAGGCAGGGAAGAGATCAAATTAAAGGACAGTCAGTGACGAGATTGAGGGATGGCTTGAAGATGAATTAGATGCGCAGAGAATGGGTACCTTAGCACATTTAGGGCATGATCAAGGAAGACATTGGAGAACTGGGACTCACATGCCCTCTAATCCGTCTCCAACAACATACACATTCCAGAGATGGTAGATCAGGGTCCAGGCAGGAGAAATAGCATGTGCAAAGACTGGGAGTACTAGGAAGAAACTCTCTCTGTCTCAGGAGTAAGGGATTAATTCATGCTATAAAATTAGTAGATTCTTTTGAAAGGAGGGAACAGACATTACAAATGGTAACTAAAGCCAGAGATTAGGAAAGAAGATTCTTGAACACAGATAGTGACTCTGGGGAAAAAGAGACTGGGGAAGGCAGGCTGAATCAGGAATACATGAAGGCCCCATTTAAATGTGAGCTCTGAGTAACAGCCAAGCACAGCAGCAACCAGACTGGGGCTTGATGACATGTCAGTGTTCAGTAAGTCATGCTGTCTTGCGTCTCTGGACTCTAAGCCCTGGTCCAGTGTTATCCACATAGAGCAACAGAGGAGAGGAGTGATGGCAAAGATGGTAGTACTGCCTCCCATTGCTGTGGGAATGTGTGGATCTCAGGGCCTGGGGGAGGGACAGACACATTTTTAGCTCACAGATGAGAATGGGTATGGTAGTAAGGATGGCAGCCAGACAGTCTTTGAATAAAGCCCACTTCAAGGTTCTAATAATACCATGCAGCACTTTTCTCCCAACCTCAAAGAAATCTTCCTTTTAAACTTTATTATTATCTGCTAGATTAAAAAGCTTTTTGAAATAATGAAATTATGGGGAAGTACTAGAAAAATCTCATTGATTTTGTGATGTTTTTGGAGGCAATTATTAGTCTTGATTGATGTTTAGGGGAAAAATGTTTTGTAGTGATGGGTACATTGTGTTGTAGCAGGAATTGTTAAGACATTAAAATGAACAAATTTAATTAGCATAAGTAAATGAAATTGAAATAGTCAATAGTGCTGAGACACAGGTTAACTCCTAAAACCTCCCCAGGCCAAAGGGAGCTTGTTTGCCCCGTCTAGTGGAGTGTAGCAATGAAGTCCATAAAGACTGACAGTGGGCTCTTATTTTTAAAGAAGAATCATCTGTCATCATTTGCCCCTCAGGCAGATGGGAATATATGCAGTGTCACTGGAGTCTAGAGACTTCCTAGAAAAATCATTGACACAGGGCTTACATCAACCAAAGAATGGTCTCTTAACTCACCTGTCTCACCCTATGTCCTCACTCATCCAGGGGCAGGGCCAACGGCACTTAGGGAGCATAATGGCATTATTGGCACTGAGCATTGCTTTGCCGTGACACAGGCACTCCAAGGAGGAGAAATGAACCTGGTGGCTAAGGCATACTACCCAAATATTCTGTGCTATGCTAATTTTAATATAACTTGTAATGTGCCTTCCATTCCCATAAAAGACCTCAAAGCACATCATATCAAAACATTTATGAAAGCATAGCATCAGAATCTATGTAGAACATAGAGTTGAGACAAAACTATGGAAGCTTATATATTTTTGCTGGGGAGATAAGCAGTAAACCACTTATAAAATTTAAACACTTTTTATTTATTACTATTTATAAAGTCAAAATGAAAGTTCAAAATAATAGTTTAAAACACCAGCAGGAGAAATCACTTCCTTATGAATTCTACAAAGGTCACACCTGGCAGACCAGAGCTATGTTTATTTGTCTGCCATAGTGCATTTCTTTTTCTTTTTCCTTGTTTTAATTAAATTGGGTGCCTTTAGGCAAGACGAGTTCTGTCCTAGTTTTTCCAAGCACCCATTGGTGCCTCTGCCTGGCTCCTGGAGGCACTGGAGCTGTGTCTTCAAGCAAATGCCTCGTTCAGAGCATTTTGAGGTGAGAGAGCAAATGAAGATGTTAAGGCCAATATGGGAAATGTAAGATTTGGACAGAGCATCTCAGGAAGGATTAGGCAATAAATCCTCCTCTTCTAACTTCTAAATTTCATATCAATTAAAATGCAGACATAGGGCCAGGCACTTCATTTGAAGATTCACTTTATTGTTTATAGAGGACCATCCTGCGGGGCGTGGGCCCCGCCCCCAGTAGCAAACATTTACTGCAAAGAAACTTCCTGAAAACCATCCTAAACCTTCCAAGGACCAGTGTAACTGGTTCAACCACTTGTGCCTTTTGATTTGCAAATATCCCTCTTCTGTGACGTGATTACCAGCATCCTTTCGTTTTCTGTATAAGGTAACTACCTAAAGCGAGCCTGTGCATAGTTAACGAGGACCTTCTTTTAAGGTGCCCAGTAAGACAATAAAAGCTCATTGGAGGAAGGGCTGAAGTTTTTGCTCCCCTTGAGAGAGAAGCTGCTCCTTGTTTTCTTCCACAGGATTCGGTAGTCTGTTTGAATTTCTTTTATTTCAGCTACAGCGCTGTGGACCCCACATGCAGAGGTCTGTGACAGTTGTTTAAGTATTACTAGTCAGGATAGGTTAGCTGGTTCTGCAGTGAGAAACATCTTGAAAGTCTCAGTGGCTTAACACAACAAAAACATCCATTTCTCACTTCTGCTACATGCCCCTTCATTGTCAGGCAGGAGCCCTAGCTGACAGGAAGACAGAGGTCTTTGAACTGGGTGTGTGGGCTGCAGGGGAATCCTTTCCCAGGTCCTCAGTCTCTAAACAGCCTCTTTCCTACTAGTGGTCTGTCTGCCTGAGAACTCGCTCCCACCTTTCCAACTGCCCTTGTCCACTTTTCAGAAGAAATTGTGTCTTTAACCCATTTTCCTTTCTATGGGGTGTAAAAAGTCTCGAGCGCTGAAAAAGGGACACATGGGGATGCACAGACCCTGAGGGGGGATCTCGGCAAAGAAACTTCAGCTAAGAAGGGTTGTGGGGAGCTGGGAGGGCCAGGCACCCGTCTTCCTCCCTTCCTGCCTCCCATCCCGCTGTCTGTCCATCTACCTGTTGCTTGGTTGATTTCTCTCATCTATCTTAAATGTAGAATTGGTAAATGAGATGTTTGTCTCAGGGACACTAACATGTTGGGTTAAAATTTAAGGAGGAAGCCACACTTTCTGTCAGAACGCAAACTTGATTTGGCTGCCTGGTTTGGCAGTGGAGGCCACCTTGCCCATTCAGATACATGGCAGACATTTTCTATGAACCGAATGAGCGAAGCCAGCAGCACCAAGGCTTCAGTGAAAGTATATTCAGCACATACACAGTATGCAGCCGGGAAATCACACAGCTTTTAACCATTAAACATGTGATAAACGCTTTAGATGTAAACTTAAAAACTTAGGAGACCAAAGACTTAAACAAATTAGTTCTTTAGGGAGTGCGCTAGCCAAAAATTATTGTTTCAAAACCACTGTCTGGGTTTCTTGGCATAGTAGGTCTGGCCCAACTGTAGGCTGAGGAGGCAGCCTCCTTGGCTGTCTTAGGGGCAGGGACGATGAAGAGAAGGGTTCAGAAAGAGAGTGCAAGGCAAGGGGAGTGGGGGGAGTGGGAGTTGGGGAGGGCTGGGAGACGAGGGTCACAAATGGCCCCTAGTGGCCCCTGCTGGGGTGACAGGCACTGGGCTAATGTGCCCCTATGCCAGGCCCATTTCCTGAGGCCCAGAGCTTGCCTTCGGCTGCTCAGATTGCACCTCTGCTGTCTCACCAAGGTCTGTGCTGTCACAGAGAGGACCAGCAAAGGTGACAGGTTTGTGCCTTAGCGAAAACCAATCATTGCTAGTATAAAAATAGCTCAAAGCTATTGGTATTCTGAAGCATAAGGTCAGGGACATACCTGAGTGAGGAGAGCGGCCCTTAAAAACAGAGCTGTGAAAAGCACTTTGGAAACTGTTGTTGAGGCAAGGGTGGGAGCCTGGTGCCCCCGAGGTGCACCCGTCGTCCTGCTCCAATCCCTCCGAGCTTTCTAGAGAGCACCACTCACACCTGCTCCTTTAGGAACTCCCGGAAGGCGTGTCAAGGGGGTAAAGGCAGCAGCACTGAGGAGACGATGACGTCCAAAGCGTCGTCCCTGCCCAGAGGTGGCTGCTCCATGAATGTTCATAGTTTTCTAATTTCTAGGGCAGGGTACTTAGGTGGATAGAGTATGAACAAACAACAACGAATGTTTCTGGCAGGGCATCGTTTCTTGTCTTTTCATTTTTTCAAAGGATACATAATGACAACATGTTAAGAACCATTGATAACAACTTTGACTGTGAAGTAAAATTGTGAAAACAAAACCAGCCCCAGGGGACAAGGTGTTGTGCCTTAATTAGAGGACTGGGGAGGGGAGAGGAGAGTTCAGCGTGCTCAGTTTGTGTTGGATTTCTGATTTTCTCTCCCCCAGTCCCCCTATCCACAGGGCTTGGGGTGGGCAGTGCCATCCCTGGCTTCTGGTCTGCAGTTGGCAAAGCTGGGCTGAGGAGGAGGACAGAGCAGGGCTGGACATGTGGGCTTGAGTCAGTCGAACTAGGGCTCAGGCCTCCCTCAGCCCCAATAATACTGGGGACTCTTAACCGTAATAATTGTTATTACTGTCTTAACAGTGATATCTTCAAACACATTTGTGGACTGCTTACATGTGCCCAGGACTATGCTGAGCTTTTTATATCTTATGTAATCTTCCAAACAACCCTCTAAAATCACTTCTTTTATAAGGAAACAGGCTTAACTAATGTGCTCAGGTTCCCATGGGTGGTATAGATTCCACAAGCCACAGTCTGACATCTGGGCCATGCTGCCCTGGTTGTCTTCACTGTACTCTGGGAACAGCAAGGTACCTGCACAGTGAGGTTGTGAGGATTTGACAAGCCCATGGGTGCAAAGCAGATGGCATAGTGACTGCTGTCTTATGATGTTGACAGTAAATTCTGATGACTGCAAATGCTAACCCATCATACTTCTTTCATGCTTTCTGTGTGCTCACCACTGTTCTGTGCACCTTTTGTGCATTTGTTCTTATCCTTCTAGCAGCCCCATTAAGTAGGCACCCTTATTATCCCCACTTTACAGATGAGAATATTAGGGCTTCAAATGGTTACTTAACTTGCCCAGGGTCACAGAGCTAATCAATGGTAAAGCTAGGATTTGTACTCCAACTACCTTGCTCAAAAACTCAAGTTCTGATTAAGCAACACTATCATTATTATCATCATCACTATAATAGGATGTATTAGTCAGGGCTCCCCAGAAAAACAGGACCAACAGAATATACATACATATTTATACATACACAAGGGGTACCCCAAAATACCAGAATTATCTTCTCAAGCGTGGGCCCTCAGGCTTCCCCCCCTAGGCGAGTGTTCTAGGAACCCACTTTTTATCAGTGTACCAGGTGGTGATGGTGTGAGAGGCTGCGTTTGGCTTCAGTGAATTTTTTTGAAGACTTTCAGTGTGTTTGCCCCTTTCATGATGGGTGATTTACGAGTACACCTGCCCACACCGTGCTGAGTGTTCAGCAGTTTTTTACCAAAAATGGCACGACCCTATGTCCCACTGTCCCTATTCAGATCTCTCACCAAGCCACTTTTTGTTTCCTTGGATAAAAAAGTTCTCAAAGGGAAATGTTTTCCTGATGTGGAAGAGGTGAGACAAAGAACAACATGAACACTAAAAGGCATCAAAATTGATGAGTTCACAAACTGTTCTGAAAAGTGGGAAAAATGGCTCGATGGGTGTATTTCATGAAATGGGGAATACTTTGAAGGTGACTGAAGTTTAAACATGTAAGAATATGTACACAATTTTTTATAAATAAATTTCAGTTTTTTGGGGTCTTCCTTTGTGTGTATGTATGTGTGAGGTCTGTTCAGAAGGTATCCAGCCAACTAATATGAAAATAAAAACATTTATTGAAGAAGACACAAGATACAAGAAACATTGTACACAGGACAATGAGGCCTTAGTCCCCTTCAAAGTAGGCACCTTGGAACCCCACACAGTTCTTCCAATCACCATCAGCTGCCCCATCGTATTTTCCTAAGTCTCATCAATGGTCTGAAATATCTTTTCTTTCAAATGTGATTTTAGTTTTGGGAGAAGACAGAAATCACAGGGTATCAAATCTGGGCTGTAGAGGGGCTGAGTCACCTGGGTGATTTGATGTTTCACCAAAAAACTCTGCATGAGATGTGATGCATGAGTGGGCATGTAGTTATGATGAAGCTGCCAGTCACCAGTTTCCCATAGCTTCAGCCTTCTGAATCATCTGAATAGTTTTCATGGAAGAATGTTCAAGCTTAATGCAAAATTTGATGCAGATTCATTGCTCTACTTACTCAGTCATTTTGAATGTGACAGCCACACAGTACACATGCTCACTCAAAGGTGTCTATCACCCTACTGACTAGTAGAGTGAAGTCGTCATTGTTCACACATGTGCATTCCAGTCCACTCTCCTTGGCTGCCAGGTTACATCGATGATGTGCAAACCATTCTTGTTCTATTAACAATGGCTGGACTTTATCTGGACAGACCGTGTGTGTGTGTGTGTGTGTGTGTGTGTGTGTGTGTGTGTGAGTTGGCTAATGCAGTTGTGGAGACTGGCAAGTCCCAAGATCTGCAGACAAGCTGAGGTGACAGCTGGATACCCAGGAGAGGCAGTGGTGCAGTTCCAGTATGAAGGCTGGCAGGCTCGAGACCTAGAAAGAGCTTTTGTCCAAGGTCAGAAAAATGTCCCACTTTGCATCTGTCAGACAGAGAGAATTCTCTCTTATTTGGAGGAGGGTTAGCCTTTTTGTTCCATTGAGGCCTTCAGCTAACCAGATTTGTACCCCAACTACTTTGCCGTAATGAACTCCACATCAGGGAAAACAATCTGCTTTACTCCGTGACACATTCAAACGTTAAACTCATCCAAGAGTACCCTTACAGAACTCTGGCTGGTGTCGCTCAGTGGATTGATTGCCAGCCTAAGAACTAAAGTTGGTCACCAGTTCGATTCTCAGTCAGGGCATATGCCTGGGTTGTGGGTCATGTCTTCAGTAGGGGGCACATGAGAGGTAACCACACATTGATATTTCTCTCCCTTCCCCTCTCTCTAAAAATAAGTAAATAAAATCTTTTTTTAAAGAATATCCTCACAGAAATACCCAGAAAATTACTTGATCAAATATCTGAGCAATCTGGTAGTGCAGTCAAGTTAACACACAAAATTAACCATCTCAAATTCACCCTTGTGAACCTGGCACACATATACATATCCTTAAGCCATAATTAATCTCTAAACGTAGCCAATGATTAGGTTATAATTCCTCCTAACTCTGTTCTTTGGTTCATTCACTTTTTTCTTTTAATAAAGAAGTATGGAGCTCTTGTGACATAGCTTTATTACACAATACAATTATTTATATTATGCTGGTTTGCCCTACAATCCTGCCTCCTCCTCCACAGCAGAACTGTCCTTTTTTTTAAACCTTTGATTCCCACCAAATTGCACAGCAAATGAATGAAAACAGAAATAAAGCCTGCTTGTATATCGGACACAGCAGTGACCAGAGTAAGACAGCTCTTTTTCAGGTAAATTAAAAATGGGATGAAGACAATGCCATATAAGCAAACAGTGAAATTGTAGCCATGGTGCAGTAACAGAGCCGTGGTCAGTGTTTCACAAGCCAAGGAAGTCCTTTATGCCACTGAAGTTGGGAAGAAATCAGGGGTCAGGTGGGGCATGGCATGCAGGGGTAGCTCCCAGAGGATGTCACAGGTGGCTCATATTCAAAACATAAAAAAAGTTTTCCAGGTAAGAAAGACCTAAAGTATAACCAAAGGAAAAATCTAGATAAAGCCCAAGGAGAGATGGTGAGGGGCTTTGTATAAGTGCTAAAGAGTTGGTGCTTAATTTTCTCCCTCGTGGAGATCTGCTGAAAGATTTTAAGCAGGTCAGAGGTATGACCTGATTTGCATTTTAGAAAGCTCTCTCTCTTACTGCACAGTGGATAATGAATCAATGGGATAGAGTGAGACAGGAGACTGGAGGCTATTTATGGGAGCATTGCTGGAAACAGGCAGTGATGATAAGAATCTAAACTGAGCTCATCTTGGGGCTTAGAGGAGGCTCCGATGCATGCTGCAAGACCTGGGTCCCTCCCCTGGGCCCCTCCTGCAGTGTCTGCATAGCAGCTCCATTTGTAAGGGGAAGAAATAATAGCACTAGCAACTGCACATTGGGCTTGGATGTTCAACTCCTCCAGCAGGCATCTGGTACAGAAACAAAATAAAGGAAGACTGATATGAGCAAAGACCGAACGAATAGACTAGTGACTACCGGGTGACAGACCCTGTCTCCTGGAGACAAGTTTAATGAAGGAGCCACTATCAGGTGAGCTCAGGGAAGGATGTGGGGTGGTGTTACAAATGTATAAGGGTTCTATCTGCAGGGCTCTTATCTCAGTCAACTCTTGCCTGAAGGATACAAGAAAATAGATGCTGGGAAAAACTTAAGAAGGGGGATATCATTCTAGGTGAAATGAAGCATTGTTCTGTTCACATTATTTTTATGGCTGTTGAGCAGAAATAACTAGTAAAGTATAATAGAAACAGGAAAGAACTTGTAGTCTAAACAATACAAGTCTGAACATGACTTGTTCTAGGTCATGGAAATAATTCTTTTTGTGTTGTCTAGTTACTAGGGCCTTTCCTTGTGTGTACTTTGCAGAAGTTACTCTGGAGAGTAATAAGACAATTTCCTGTGTCTTTGGGTGTATACAGATGCCCCTACCTCCCACCTGACCCCTACTCAGAGTGATGCTGGAGGGACAATGACACTGGGGTAAAATGTAAGGGGCGCCATCTTGGGGCTGCTCCCAGTTTGGAGGATTAGTACTGCACAGCTAGTACGAAGCCAGGATGACTGAGCTGTGGAGGGAAGTTGGAAATGATTATCAAGAAGCCCAGGCTGGATAAAGAAACAGGCTTATGGGGCAAAATGTCTCCTCTCCCACCTGTATTTGTTGGCTTAGTGAATGTCACTTCCATCTGCCCAGGTACCCAAAGCTGGAACCTCAGGTAGCCCTAGATTCCTCACTGTATTAGTTAGGGTACACTGCAATGAATGACAAATGACTCCTATGTCTCTGTGGCTTCAGTAACCAATATTTATTTTGTTTCTCATTCATACTGCATGTGGTCTGCAGTTGGCTCAGTCTGTGTGCTACGTGGTCTTCCTCTGGACCCAGATAGAGGGAGCAGCTCACGCTGGAACACTGCTTGTCTTATAGCAGAGGGAAAAGAGAACGTGGCGATCACACACTGGATTCTAAAGCTTCTGCTGGGAAGTGATGCGCATTACTTCTGTTCACATTGCCAAAGTGATAAGATCGCCTGATGTCAGTGAGATAGGGAAGTATTCCTTCCCAGAGGAAGGAATCAGATATTTCTGTCTGTGAAAGTATGATATCTGAAGCCACAGAGAGCACAGTTCAAATCAAAGCTCTTTCACTTTCTAGCAATGGAAAGTGTGCTGTTAATTTCCTTTTATGTGTTGGATTCTGGGACCCCAACACAACCTTTGTGTTTAGGACAGGCACTTTGATTATACCTAATGTGCAAAGTATGTGCTCAGTTGAATGAAAACAACGTCATGCAAGTCAAACTCCCAAGTGGTAAGACTTGGTGGTGGGTGGGCATCTTCCTCGATCCCTCCTCATTGACAATTTTAGATCATTTTTATTCCTTCAATCATTGCTCAAGGTCCACTAGAGCCTGCGTCATCAGATATTACTACCCAATACTCTTCCTTCTCCATTTCACCTACGGACACAGTTGAGTTGTCCTCTCTTATTCATTAAAGACTGTGGTCACTGGCCTTTTCCTTCTGCCTACTACTCTTGTCATTGTTATTGGGAACTTCAACATCTGTGCAGGCAATCACAGTCAACATCATGGCCTTTTGATTCCTTTACCTCCTTACTGCTCACGATGCTTTCCTCCACTTAATTTCAGCTGGCTTTCGCTTGGTCTTATGTTAGACTCTGTAATAGCCAATAATTACTGTACCTCCAATAGTCTCTATTATAAGGTAGACTGTGTAACCATATAGAAACTTTATTTCTTTAATATAATCTTTATTTCTTTCTCTCCTTTTAATTCAAACTGGCCTCATTCAGCACGCTGACTCACCTACCTCCTTCTTCCTGGTATGTCCACCCTTTTAAGTGTTAAGTCCTCAGGACAATGAGGTTCTGATCAGCATCAAATAATCATAGGAACAAAGCCTCTGTTGACCACGGAGACAGAGTTTCAATCAAACTAGAGATAACATCTAGTCCTCAGTTGGTTTCAGAAAACACAGGGAAACAGTGAAACCCAGACAAAGCAACATCATGGCTGACATTGGAACCAAGTATACTAATCAACTACCACCTACTGTAGAACTGACCAATCAGTAGAGACCATGACTCCAACTCCCTTAGTCACCAGGAAAAATGATTTTTCCCCTATATAACTTGTCCTCTGGAAGCAGTCAGGGAGCCAGGTCTTTGAGCAATAGCTCACCTACGTCCAGGCCTGGGCCATTTTCTGAACTAACAAATCCTTACTTTCTTTGCTGCAAATTCCTGTTTGTGCCTTATTGGACTTTGCTGCATGTAGGCAAATGGACTCCTTTAGTCTGGCAACAATTTTGACACCTATGTGGGGCCTTCCTTTTGCCTATAAATTTGTGGACCCCTGGACCAGGGCTTGCCACCAGGCTCCTGCCTAGAAGCTCCCAGACCTGTTGTCGTGGAGGGGGTGCTATATGGTAGTCCAAGACTGGGCACTCCTGACTGACGGCAGTTTCGATTGCAGCATAAGAATAAAGGAATTGAAAAGGCCTAGATTCAGAATTTGCTCTGGTTTTGGATATTGAAGACATCTTATGGTGAGGTTTTGCAGGTTACAACCCCAGGAAAACCACCCTCTTCTAGGCTCAGAGAAACCCATATGGGAACAGGGAGAAAAATGGTTCCAGAGAAATTTTAGTTTGTCTGATCTAATCTCTTTCTCCTGGAATTTCAAAAACTCAACAGGAATCAAGAAGGACAAATCTTGCTTATCAGTTTGCTTGAGGCTGTATTTGTTACCTGTTACATCTGTGTCTCATTTGTGGCGAGAGGGCCAGCTCTGACCAGGCTTTAGCACACCTCAGAGGAGCAGGCCGAGGAAGCTCCTCTTGGCCTAATTTGTGGTAGTTGATCATCTCAAATTTACCAGATGGAGCAGGACTTGTGTTTGTTCCCTGGAAGGAAATAATACTCAGAAGTGGGAAGCATAGACCGCTCAGCCCCTCCTACTGTCTTGTCTGTCGTGTCCGACTTGGTGCTGGCCAAACTTTAGAAAGATGTAACAGTTGCTGAATTGTTACATTTTATAACTGCTTGTTCCCTGTTTGTTCTTTTGCATGAAAAAATCCTAGAACTCATTTAAAATTGCTTGAGCTGAAAACAAGTAATTACTCTGATTAATAGAGACCTTAATTAATAGCGTGGGTAGTTCCATCTCTGTACCCTTGCGTAACTCTTTGGGCTGTATCTCACAGAACTAGAGTACATTTAGCTACAAACCTGTGAAAGAAAAAAATGAGCTAAAAAAACAGACAAAGGTTTTAGTATAGCACTACCAAAGGCTTTACAGAGCCAAACTGACCCCCCCTCAGGCCCCCTAAGATTAAAGGGCTCCCAGCAAAGTCTGTTCTATTCGCCCCAGTGTGAAGAAATCTAAAAGACTGTGGTGGCGGCACCAGGCATCAGACCTTGGTTCTGCAGCCTCGGTACTTGAGTTCTCGCTAAGAAAAAAGTCAGAGCCAAGACTCAGCCTATAAGAGAAACTTTATTTTGAAATTCACAGAGGTAGAAGAAGTGAGCCATAGAAGAAATAAGATCAGGAAATGAGTTACAGAGATAAAAGAAGGGCCCCTGGAGCTTAGGAGAAAGAAAGAGACAAAGAAGAAAGAAAACTCACCTTGAAGAAAGAAGAGGAAGAAAGATTCTGGCACATTGCAGGGAGAGAGAGGGTGAGCCCAGGGAGAAGAAGGGAGTGGGGAAAGACACGGGCATGCTCCACGGAGAGAGGGGCACTGGGTCCTTGTACCAAGGGCTTTTATCTGGCAGTCTCAGGGGAGAACTCTAATACAATATTCATCAGCTTTCCAGGTGTACCTTCTCGTGGTCTCCACTGATTGGTCAGTGCCAGGCTGTCACTCTGTTTGATTTTGTTACTTCTCTGGGACTGGAGCTGAAACACAGCTGAAACCTAAGTGTCGTCTTCCAGGGGCTAATACTTAAGGGAGTGGTCATGCAAGAGCTTGCAGTTTGGCCCATTGCTAAGCCCTCAGGGTTCAATATCTGGCTTGTGCTTCCTACCTTTCTCCTGCATATCTGCATGCCTACAGCAGAAGAAAGAGATTACAGTGAGAAACCTGACATGCAATCACTTGGGACTTTAGGCTAGTTAAGTCAAATTAAAAATGAATAACAGGGCCAGGGCCCCTTGGCTTAACCCTTTGCTCAGAACACAAAGCTGCTTTACTCAAGAGTTGGTAAAATGATCAGGGGATAGAAAAGAAATTTCCAGAACTGAGATAGGAATTCTGGAACTGTGGTACAAGAATCTATTGGTGGCCCTGGCCAGTGTGGCTCAGTTGGTTGGAGTGTTGTCCCATAACCAAAAGGCTGTGTGTTCAATTCCCGGTCAGGGCACATACCTAGGTTGTGGGTTCCCTGGGCCTGGCATGGTCTAGGCACGCATAGGAGGCAACCAAATGATGTTTTTCCCTCACATCACTGTTTTTCTCTATCTCTCTCTCTAAAAGCAATGAAAATATGTCTTTGGGTGAGGATAAGAAAACATTTTTTTAACGAACTTACTGGTGAAGCTTTGACTCAGACTATAATTAGATTAAAAAATATGGAAATGTAAAGATTGATAAGTTAGGAACATTGGAATGTTTAAATGGGCTTTATGTTAAAGTTACACGCACTTTAATTAATTACACTTCTCACCTGATTGTATTGTGGAAGTAGACATTGTTTCTCACTGGGGAGCTGGGATGTGAAGGTTGTCAGTTCCTTCTCTTGGCTCTCAGAGAAAAAGACTCCGGAAGGCCTTCACACCCTCTTGTGTCCAAGGAATTGTTTAATAGTGCCAGAAATATTTAATGTTTGTACCAGCTGAAACCTGACAAGTTATTCAAAAGGATTTAATAATGTTTTTATCAGAAATGGGCCAAATTAAAAACTACTAACTACTGTTAGAGCACAGGTGGCAAACATAAGGCCCGTGGGCCAAATCTGGCCCTCCATCTTGTCTTATCCAGCCTGGCACCTTGTTTCTACCTGGAAGCAGCACTGAGCTCCTTGCCCCTAGTTAAGGAGTAGTTACATTTATACAGTCCTAAAATTACATTCGGCCCTTGGAAGGCAACCTCAAGGCTGATGTGGCCCCCGGTGAAAACGAGTTTTACACCCCAACTCATTTAGAGCCTCAAAAAGGCCCCTTTTGAGCCTGTTAGAGCCTCAAAAGAAAAAAAAAATTTACCCAGAGGGAAAGAAACATTCCAAAAATGGGTGAATGCATTTGTCAGTCTTTTGCCAATATTTAGGTGGCAACCCAATTCTTTGGGTATTAAAAACAACTGTCCTTATTTTAGAAATGAGGTCTTTACAAGACCAGATGTGTGGCTCCAGAAATAAATCAAAGCCCACCAATTCTTTTTACCTTCCCCAAACCTCCACTATTTGTCTCAAAAGGCTTATAAATGCTTGGCTTTATGAAATCAAAGTCCTTCTAGGAAAAGCTTGCATTTCTTTCCCTGTGTCTTTGAGATGTAAATACCTGGTCTTCTGCAAGAACTCTTACCTGGGCCATCTTTTAAAATGCAAGTTTCATGGAGGTGGAGGTAATTTTTATTTAAAAAAAAAAACAAAGCTTTAGTCATCTGAGCAGAACAATTTAATTGATTCCAGCTGTTCCTTTCTAAGTTGGCGAGTTTTGTTTTATGGGGCCTGTGTCATGGCTAAAGGATCTATGTATGTTCACGTGTGTTGTTGTGTTGTTAGCGGTGAAACGACATCAGCGTTACCAGGGCCTGGGCCTTGGTTCAGCGACCTCAGTACTTGAGTTCTAAGAAAACATTCAAAGCCGAGACTCAGGTCCTGTTCGACCTTCCTGTTCAAGGCCGGGACGGTTCACATGGGTTTCGGGCAGACAACATGCACGAAGCTGTTGGGTTGTCTGACATGCCTTTGTTCCGGGTGGGGCGATTCTTGTGTGCCACAAGCTGGGAGTTGAACCAGAGAAAGTCTCGACTCCCTCACATACTCAAGTGCGCACAAAGCTGGCTAGGTGCCAACATAGACTGTCACTGGTTATATGACAGACCTTGATTCTGCGCATGCGGGCCTTTAAGCACAGTCACAGAAACACTGCTAAGTCCCAGTTCCCCGGATGTCTGGGTGAGGGAGCCTGACTGATTCCATTTTCCCTGCACTCAAATACAAGCAAAAGTTTATTTAGATTCTAAATATTGACACGGGGGCGTCAAACTAATTTTCACTGGGGGGCCACATCAGCCTCGCAGTTGCCTTCAAATGGCCAAATGTAATTTTAGGACTGTATAAATGTAACTGTTCCTTAATAGTTAAGTGAGAGCTTGGTGCTGCCGCCAGGTAGAAACAAGGTGCCGGGCCGGATAAAACAAGGTGGAGGGCCACATTCAGCCTGCTGGCCTTGTGTTTGCCACCTGTGATTTGGAAAGTCACAAAGGTGGAAGAAGTGAGCCATAGAAAGAGTGAGCCAGCTGGGCTGTGTGCGCGCAGGAAACAAGTCTCAGAAGCAAGCAAAGGGCCCTTGGAATGTAGGAGAAAGGAAGCAAGGGTGTATACACATGGGGAAGGGAGAGGAGGGAAGTCCTGGGCATGCTCCAGAGAGAGTGCACCTGAGAAAGGGGTAGGGAGAGGCACAGGCTTGTGATCATGAGAAAGAGAGAGAGAACACAAGAGAGAGGATGAGTGCTGAGGCCTTCATCCTGAGGGGTTTTATCTGCTCTCTGAAGGTGGGGATCTTAGGCATGTCCCAGAGGAGGATCTCAAGACAATATTCATCAGCATTCCAGGTGTGCCCTTTCCAGGTCATGGTCTCCACTGACTGCTTTGAGCCAGGGCAGGGAGTCATTAGTCATCACAGCTGGTCCTGACGTCAGCTGTGGCATCACCCCACCTGGCCTTCCTGCTTTTCTGGGCCTGGAGCTGAAATACAACTGAGGCTTAGTTGTTATCTCTAGTTTGACCAAAACTCTGTTTCTGTGGTCAACAGACCTGAGGCTTTATTCATAAGATTATTTGATGCTGGTCAGCACCTCATTTTCTTGAGGGCTTAATGCTTAAAGGAATGGTCTTCCAACGGCTTGTATGGGAGTCAAATGAGGCTATTCTCTGGCCCTTTTGTTCCTCCTCTAAGGGGGTCTACCACATGAGGAGTGACATACCAGGGGAGGAAAGGTCAGGGAGGGTCCAAACCCTATGACTGACAATATGAAAGGTCAGGGGTCTAAGCCACATAATGAATGATATGCTAGGGGTGGAAAGGTCACCCTGGGGGTGAGGTCCTTGTTTTTCCAGTTTTGCCAGTTGCTAGGTACCCAAGCCTTTCCATCCTAATGACGGTCCATACCTGGTCCATTTTTCCTAGTCTGCTCATGCCTATCTAACTCCCTACTGCAGTATTTTCTACCTCTGGCTGATATTGTTAATTTTTTTAAAAAAGGACCTCTAAAAGTTGTCTTAAACAAACAAGGGCTTATATGAGAATTATCAAAAATACAACAGACACTGACTCAAATGTTTTCCAGAATCATGTGATCTGGGGAAAGATTTGATATTAAAGCTGGATTGTATTTGGTTTGGATAAATATGCATATATTTAAAATAGTCAACTTAAATAATACCTTTATTCTAACTGGGTTTATTGGTTAAATAATTTCACATTATCTCTCTTGTAAAATTTGTCAGCCAGAAACTTGGTATAATGAAATTTTCATAAGTAATATAAACTTAATTGTTAGGAGTGAGTAAATTAAATAAATGTAAATAGGATAAAAAGTTTTTTTTAGGTTAGCTCTAACAATAATTATATTGTACTTAAATAGTTCTATAAATCTCTTTGGCTACTTGAAATGTTGAAGTTTGGCTAGCTAAATTAAATAATGAATATTTATTAAATGTCCAGACTATTTCCAAATAAGATAAAATGATGAAGCATTAATTACTAAACATAGGCGTATCTACTTCCTGCTTACTATAGAGAAACTAAGATATTTGTGTTTATTTGTAAACGTCTCTTGTACCAATTAAAATTGTGCTATAGAAATATATATACATATTTAGAGATTATTAAATGTGTTTATAAATATATCAATCTAAATAATACTAATTGCTTACATTTTAGTTGTCACAAGAAATTGAGGTTCCTAACAGTTAAGATTTTTAATTAAGATGGAAATAAAGTGTATGTTTTTATTAACAGATGGTATCATTCTAAATAAGATTAGTTATTTCTGAATGGGTACAAAGAAGCAAACCGAAAGAGGACTAAGAAAGCTGTAGAAGATCTGTAAAAATATAACAAATCTTGAAGTGAATTTATGTATAGTTAAGCTGAATAAGATTGAAATTGAATTAAGCAAATGAATTTAGGTAACAAAAGTAAGTAAATGTAGAATAAGAGTTTTGTTCTTTTTTACTTTGTTAAAAAATAAAAAGTTTTTAAATTATATTTATGCTATTCTAGATAATGTATTATAGTTTTTCCACCTAGAAAGCAGAGATTCAATGTTTTATTAAAATAGTTTTCTATTATCTTGATCAGGTCCTTGAGTATTTAAGAAAATAATTTTCCAAATCCTAAAAACTGAAGTTTTGCCAACTTGCAGCTTTATTTGATACATTTTTAAAAATGTATTTTATTGGTTATACTATTAGAGTTGTCCCATTTTTTCTCCCCTTTATTCTTCTCTTCCCTGTATCTCCCCTCCCAGCAGCATTCTGCCGTCTTAGTTCGTGTCCATGGGTCATACGTAAAACTCTTTGGCTTCTCCATTTCCCATACTAATTTTTAACACCCCCCTGTCTATTTTGTACCTACCATTTGTGCTTCTTATTCCCTGTACCTTTTTTTCATTTTCCCCCCTCACCCTCCCTACTGATAACCCTCTGTGTGATTTCCATTTCTGTGATTCTGTTCCTATTCTAGTTGTTTGCTTAGTTTGTTTTGTTTTGTTTAGGTTCAGTTGTTGATAGTTGTGTTTGCCATTTTACTGTTAATATTTTTTATCATCTTCTTTTCTTAGATAAGTCCCTTTAACATTTCATATGATAAGAGCTTGGTGATAATGAACTCCTTTAACCTGACCTTGTCTGGGAAGCACTTTATCTGCCCTTCCATTCTAAATGAAAGCTTTGCTGAATAGAGTAATCTTGGTTGGAGGTCCTTGCCTTTTATGACTTGGAATACTTCTTTCCAGCCCCTTCTTGCTTGCAAGGTTTCTTTTGAGAAATCAGCTGATAGTCTTATGGGAACTCCTATGTCAGTAACTGTTTCCTTTACTCTTGCTGCTTTTAAGATTCTCTCCTTATCTCTCTTGCATAATGTAATTATGATGTGCCTTGTTGTGTGCTTCCTTGGGTCCAACTTTTCTGGAACTCTCTGAGCTTACTTCCTGGAAGTCTATTTCCTTTGCCAGATTAGGGAAGTTCTCCTTCATTATTAGTTCAAAAAAGTTTTCAATTTCTTGCTCTTCCTCTTCTCCTTCTGGCACCCCTATGATTCAGAAGTTGGAATGTTTAAAGTGGTCCTGGAGGTTCCTAAGCCTCTCCTCATTTTTTTGAATTCTTGTTTCTTCATTCTGTTCTGGACGAATGTTTATTTCTTCCTTCTGGTCCACACCATTGATTTGAGCCCTAGTTTCCTTCCCTTCACTGCTGGCTCCCTGTATATTTTTCTTTATTCCACTTCTCATAGCTTTCACTTTTTCCTCTAATTTGTGACCATATTCAACCAAGTCTGTGAACACCCTGATTACCAGTGTTTTGAACTGTGCATCTGATAGGTTGGCTATCTCTTCATCACTTAGTTGTGTTTTTTCTGGAGCTTTGATCTATTCTTTATCTGGGTCATATTTTTTTGTCTAGGAGCACCTGTTATGTAGTTAGGGGCAGAACCTTAGGTATTTTGTCAGGGTGGGGCAACCACATTGCTGCATTGTGGCACTGTGTGTGGAGGAGGGGTTCAAGAGGGAACAATGCCACCTGCTCAGCTTTTGGCAGGCTCTCAGTCACTTCCCCTGCTGCCAACAATCAAATTGGGCCCTTCTTGTGCTGATACTCAGGTGGGTGGGTTTGTGTACATTCTAGGACCCTGTGGATCTCTCCAGCAAACTATCTTGTGAGGCTGGGAGTTTCTTCTGCTGCCTCAACCCTCCACAGGTTTTTTTCTGTCAGAGGTTTTGAGGTTTTATTTTCCCATAATGGAACCCTGGGTTGCTCAGTCTGTCTCTCTCCCCAGTTGTTCCTCTGGGTTTATCCGTGATCAAATGTGGGTGTGCCTGGTTCACCAGCCACCTCCTCACCCTGTCCACCAGCTACCACCTTGCCACAAGTCCTCTATACCCCAGCTTCCCATCTCCACCCCTCCTACCTTTCTGGATAAATGTTTCTTTAACTCCTTGGTTGTCAGACTTCTGTACAGTTTGATTTTCTGGCAGTGTGGTTATTTTTTGTTTTTAAATTTGTTGTTGTCCTTCTTTTGGTTGTGCAAGAAGGTAAAGTGTATTTATCTATGCTTCCATCTTGGGTGGAAATCACATTTTTTATTGTCACTTTGGATAAATAAATAGTTTAACATTGTTTAATGACGATATATGATCTTTTTGGTCAGGTGTGTTTGACAATTTCCCAGCATTCAAATTTTAACAGGAGACCTTTTTCTTAACCTAGAAATGGCTTTGGGTTGTTCCAATGGGTCGCTGGAGCACCTTAAGGGATATTTTTTCTCTACTTGCAAGGGACAGGTTTGAACTAATTAGGTCTATTTGATATTCTTGAATTGCACAGGAAGCTTTGTCATCTAAGAAAATAATTGTGTAGTATTTGTACATATATATTGTTATTATTAAGTGAATATTATACAGGGTGAAGCAAAAGTAGGTATGCAGTTGTGAGTACACTAAACAGTTTATTCTTGTATTATTATTGATTAATTATTATATTTTCCATAAAAACAACTGTAAACCTACTTTTGTTCAACCCTGTATGTTGGAGATTACATGAAAACCTCCAGGAGTGTACAAGTTACCAATCAATACTCATTTGTAATTCTTGTTATCTTACAATGTTATGTTACAGAAAAGCAAAGTTCTCTGTCAATGACGTTATAATCAGATCTATAACCAAGTCATTTTAAGTGTCATCATTTACAGACAGTCACTGTTTTACTGTGATACTTTGGCAAGTATGTCTCACCTTTGGAAAGATCCATGAAAAGGACTTTGACTTTTTCTGAAAGAGTGTTCTGAGACTAAATTTTCAGATCACGTCTTTAAACCACATGAAGATTTGTAAAGCTCTAAGAAATAACTAGATTCACAAACTGCTGTCAAAATATTAAGATAGATAAGAATTAATTATGAGGGACTGAATGAACTTAGGATAATACTTTTTATTAGAAATATTGCTAATTTTTTATCTTTTTTTCCCTGAATATGAGAAAACTTGTTTTCTCTTAAACTACCTAAGACTTAGAGCAATTTGGTAAATTATACCTTTATAGGCAATATTGAATCATTTGTATTTTTCTCCCTGTTTGATCCCTCTTGAAGTTTGGAGACCGAATGAGTATTATTATTTTCATGGCAATGTGGTGGTTTGCATAAATTCAATGGGAATATGTTCTTTTTATAACAGAACACAGTTGGAAATGGGTTTATTACCAAGACTTTGGAACGATCTGTTTGAGAGAGACATGCATAGACTCTGGATGTCACCAGAAAGCTTTAAGGCATTAAGAATAACTTTGGAAGCCAATAAAAAGCCCTTTGGAGGAACAACCTGATACCTTACTTATATGATTCACAGTTGCTTTTCTAGGTGAAACACAAAGGTGGATTTCCTGGGAGATGGAAAAGGAAGAACCTCAAGACATTTGAGGGAACCTCGGGAACCAGAGGAATTTACCCAGGTTGATTGGTTTTACACACAAGTGCTAATGACAAATGTTGGCTTGGCTTCTTAGACCTGAGAGGCTAATTAAAGTTGAATCTGGAGATTTCTTATGAAATTCCAGCAAAGCAGATTTAAGAGCCTATATAATCAACTACTATTCTTGTGGTACTTATGTAAATAACAGGCCAGATTTATTGAAAGTAGACTTATACAATAAATTAGTCTTAACTGGCTATGTTTAATAAAATGAGGGTGATTTTAGAGAGAAAAAATTGTTTCAATAGAAACCATAATGTCCAATTATGGATGTTAGATTCTTTAGATTAATTGTCTTTAGAATCTTATTTTTCACCTGCGAACTGAACTAAATCCTGAATTTTTCTAATCAAACTGTTTGACTGCAACCCTCTGAACTAGTATTTTATTTTTCTCCCGTTTTTTTGCCTTGGAACTTTTGAGAACTAAAACGTTTTTTTCCTTAACCTTGCTAATGTAGAACCCAGATAGATGACATAGTGTAAACTTCAGAGAAATTGTCGTAAGAGCTCATGCCTGGACGGGTTAAGTGACTGATGCTGTGTAGGCCACACAGAGAGCCGGCTTGATCTTGTGTCAGGACATTCATCAGGGATGTGCAGACTGAGGCCAGGGGAATCTGTTGGATTCTCACTGCTTGCCTTCATTCCAGTAAATATGAAGGTCTGAGCCTTCCATCTAGCGGTGTTCTTGAATGCTTGTGTGAAAGACTCAGAGACTAATTTTGGTTTGCTCTGATTATTACTCAGGGTACAGGTACCCTGGCCTACTGCTGCTTCTATAATTGCTGTGGTTCCTGCTTATAAATTAATCCCCTAGAATGACCCCTTTAAGGCTCAAGGACCACTGAAGAAGAAAGGGGTGTGTGAGATTATAAGAGCCAGATAATAGGGGCACAATAGGCAGACAAATTTGACTCCAATTTTATGAGTTTATCCTCCCTTGTGATTGAACCTGGACCCAGTTGCCTCATATTTCTCAAGACTGAGGAATGATCAAAAGAAAGGGGTAAAATGTACTGTACAGAAATTTTATCTCTCTCGTATGATCTTCTGTCCCTTCTTTTACTTTGATTCAAACTAGCCTCATCCAGTATGCCGATTCACCTGCCTCTCTCCCTTGCATGTACATTCCCTTAATCATTAAGCCCTCAGGCCAACAAGGTTCTGATCAGCATCAAATGTTCATAGGAACAAAGCCTCAGGTTTATTAACCACAGAGACAGAGTTTCAATTGAACTAGAGATAACATCTAGGCCTCAGTTATATTTTAGCCCCAGGCCCAGAAATGTGGCAAAACAAAATGAAAGGACACCATGTCTGACATCAGGACCAGGTGCACCGATCAACTACCCCTCCCCTAGTGCCACTCATTCAGTACACACCATGACCCTAATTCCCTAGTCACCACGATTCATGATTTTTGTTCTGTATAACCTGTGCCCTGGAAACCATCAAGGAGTCAGGTATTTGCTCATTGCTCAACTGTCTCTGGGTGTAGGCCACTTCCTGAAGAGAAACCCGTGCTTTCTTTGCAGCAAACCCCTATTTGTGTATTACTGGACTCCGATGCACACAGACAAATAGACCCCTTTAGTCCAGTAGCGGCTCTCAGATCACTTGCTGACCACCAACACTACCTTTCTATCTCACTCTTTTATCTCAAGTACAATAATTCTTTAACTACACGGGGCCCTTCAGTCGATGGTTCCATGTTCTCACTATCCATCTCCCCACATGTCATTGTAGTCTTCTGTATCCAGCCAGACACCGCCCTGCAGTAAGCCAAACTGTGGTGCTAAGAGCATAGTCCTCCAGACTGCCAGGTCAGCTCAAGACTCTGACACCAAGCACAAGTGTGGGCATATATTAGTTTCCTAGGGCTGGTGTAACAAAGTGCCGCAGGCTGGTGGCTTAAACCACAGAGATTTATTGCCTCACAACTGTGGAGCCCTGCAGTCCTAGATAAAGGTGCTGGGCGGGTTGGGCCATCCTGTGGGCCATGTGGGAAGGTCTGCTCCAGGTCTCTACCCTAGCTTCTAGTGTTTTGCTGTCAATTTTGACATTACTCTGCCTTTATCATTATGTGACATTCTCCCTGTATGTGTCTGTGTCTGAATTTCCCTTTTTAACATGGACACCAGTCATATTGGATTAGGACCCTGATATAACCTTACCTTAACTAATTATATTGGCAATGACCTGATTCCCAAATGAGGGGCTGAGGTTTAAGACTTACACATAAAAATTTGGGGCTGGTACAGTTTAAACCATAACAGAGGGGTTTCTAAACCATCAGGTATGATAATTTGCCAGTAAGACTCACAAAATCACTGAAAGCTGTCATGCTCATGGTTATGTTTACTGTGAGGAAAGGATACATTAAAATTAGCTAGGGCAAGTGACTTACAGCTCAGAATCTTATAAAGTTCCAAACACAAAGCTTTTATTGTTTCAGGATGGGTTATCCTCTCAGCATTGATGTATGACAATGCACACTAAATATTGCCAATGCAGGAAGTTCATCCAAGCTTCTGCGTTTAGAGTTTTTGTTAAAGCTTTATTCTGTAAAAAATATCAGTTGATTGCCTGTGTGGTTAAACGGTGCCTGGACCCTAACTGATACCATGTGACTCAAAGACCCTGCTCTCTAAACACAGCTGGTTTTTCTGCAGTGGCTAACCCTGCTGCGGCAGATGTGGCCAGTCCCTCTGGAGCCATCTTTTTCCATAAACTATTAGGTGTGGTCAGAGGTCTCACTATGAATAACAAGCCATTTATCATTAAGGAGATTCCAAAGGTTTAGAGATTACTTCCCAGTTGCCAGGACAAAGGCCTGACCTCTCTTTTGGTGAGGCCCAGTTCCTTATTATGGGCACCCATCCTTCTCTGCCTGCTGCCCTCTTTCGACTCATCTGATTAAACCCTGGTCTAGTAAAATCCAAATTCTCCTACCCTGTTCCTGCACCCATGCCGCTGAGCACTGCTTGAGAGTATATCCAAACAGGGTAGACTGGTCTCAATTCATCAGCACACATCTCAGTGGGTACTCTGCTCTTCCTAGCACAGCCCCTTCACCTCTGTGAATTTATGACTAAATTTTTCTCTACACACACTTTTCTCTACATGCCCCATTTCTTCAAGCCTCTGCCTTAGATGATAAATATTTTATTATTCTTTGGAAATAGCAGGTGCTCTAAGACTGACCTCATGTTTTCTTCACCAAATCCACCAGCCTTTGAGCTTCTTTGCCTCACGTACTCTACCCTCGTGACACAATAAACCCGTCCGGTTCTATAGCTCTAAACACTGCCTTTACCTCAGCGACTCCCAAATGCCCTGACTTTCCTCCTAAATGCCCAATCCATGAACAGTAGCCACTCCCCCCTTATCCAGTTTTGCTTTGTGTGGTTTCAGTTACCTATGGTCAACCATAGTGTAGAACTATAAAATGGAAAATTCTAGAAATAAACAATTCATAGTTTTAAATTGCACACCATTCTGAGTAGCATGATGAAATCTCACACTGTTCCACCCAGATGTGAATCATCCCTTTGTCGAGTCTCTCTCCACACTATATGTGCCCCCTGCCCGTGAACCCTGTTAGTCCCTCAGTTATCCGATCTACTGTCAGGGTATTGCAGTGCTTGTGGTCAGGTAAGCCTTATTTTGTTAATAATGGACCCAAAACACAAGAGGAGTGATTCTGGCAACTCAGATATGACAAAGAGAAGCCTTTGTAAAGTGCTCCTTTAAATGAAAAGGTGAGCACCTTACAATAAGGTGCTTTGAAGAGAGACCACTTTCACATAACTTTCAGTATATTGTTTTATTGTTCTATTTTATTATTAGTTATTATTGTTAATTGCTTACTGGACCTAATTTGTAAATTAAGCTTTATCATAGGTATACATGTATAGCAAAAAAACACAGTATAGTTGACCCTTGAACAGCGTGGGGTCAGGTGGCGCCGACTGCCCTTGCGGCCGGAAGTCCATGTATTGACTGTAACTGAAGACAGTCCCTGACATGTGCACGTTCCCAAACTCAAGTGGGAAATAGAGTTGACTCTTCAACAACATGGGTTGGAACTGCACCAGTCCAGGTCCGACTGCATGCAGTTCTAGCTGATTACCAAAATTGAAGGAGGGGTTGTGAGAAATCCTGTGTTTGTAGCCAAGTTGGACAGAGTGAAAGCCTGGAGACCTAAGACTTGTGACTGGTGTTTGAAGTGAGGCAAGTCTTGGAGGACTGAGCCCTTAACTTGAGGGGTATGTGTTAACTCCAGATAGTTAGTGTCAAAATTGAAGGACTCTATTCACAACTTGTGAGATCTGAGCTAAATCTAGGTAGTTAGTGTCAATACTGAATTGAATTGTAGGATACCCATTTGGGGTCAGAGAGTTAGAGAATTGGTTGGTGTTGGAACTATGGATTTAGTATCAGAAAACACCACACAAAGTGGGAATTCATTGGGATAATGTAGTGAATTGCTGACTTCTTACCACCAGACTTGCTCCAGAAAAAGGGCACTTTAGCTTGGTTTTGTCCTTCAGGTGACAGACAAAATGGTTTTATAACAGGTCTCTATGCTCCCGTTGAGTTCATTTTCCCTACTCAGTAATATTGCTATGGTGTTAGGGACTTTGTTCAACAATGCAGACAAGTATAAGGAGGCATGGGTGTTCTATCCATATCTTTGGAAAAGTTACTCTGTCTGTTGGAAAGAGAAAAACTGGGCGGTGGCAGAGAATGTAGCATTTGGAGGGAAGCAGTGTAATATTTGGAGCCTATTGCTGTGGTTTGGGAGAAGCAACAACAGTAGCTTGTACTAGGGTAGACATAAAGATGGAGTTCTTAATTTCCTCCTTGCTTCCTTTATGTCTATTCTAGTACAAACTACTGTTGTTGCTTCTCCCAAACCACAGCAATAGGCTCCAAATATTACACTGCTTCCCTCCAAATGCTATATTCTCTGCCACTGCCCAGTTTTTCTCTGTCCAACAAACAGAGTAACTTTTCCAAAGATATGATTAGAACGCCCAGTGCCTTCTCATTGTTCAAGGCTTTCTGTGGTCCAATAAGAGTCTACTCTCCAATTTTGTCTTCTCTGCTTCACCAGGGCACTGTGATCCAACCCCCTTGGTTTGTGTGATCATGTGATTGATGTCTTTTCTTTCCTCTAGAATCCACAAGGTTAGGGGTTTTGTTTATTTTTGCTTACCATTTTATCTTCCATGCCCTTCACAGTGCCTGGCATAATAGGTGTTTAATAAATATTTGTTTGCATGAATGAATAAGAAAAGAATGAATGGCTTTCAGATCACGTCTTGCTAAGAGTAAGGTTAAGGCTCTCAGAAACACTCGAGTTGGAGCAAGTCAATGAACTCTATTTCACAGGTGAAACGGAAAGAAATTTCTGTCACCATGTCAGTTGCGGCCCATCTGGTGATGATGGGGGCAGTAACCTAGAAGTTCAGGTCCCTGCTGTGAAGGTGGACTGCAAACTGCTTGGAGTCATTAAAGCCCATAGGCAGTGTGATCATCTCAGGGCTCACAGGATATTCCTAGAATCCTTAATGATCAAACTTAATCACTTGTATGATGGCCTCTGGTCACTATGGTGCAGGCCAACTGAGTGATCCTGACAGATTGATTTTTTTTTAAACCATTTTGTCAGTTTACAGGCCATAGTCTCCTGTTTGTCAGGTTCATGTCATTACATTTATACTCTTTAGAACTAGTGGGAAAAATACAGCGAGAAATTCTTATATTGAACATTTTGCAAGAGACATCAGCTGACAAACAGGACAGACTGTAAGTTAAAGATATTGACAAATAGTAGTCCCCATTATTGACAGGACATACATTCCAAGACCCCCAGTGAATGCCTTAAACCACGGATAGTTCTGAACCATATATATCTTTCTGTTCCTGCCTTCCACCACTAATTTCATGCTTTCCATCTTAGCTACGTACTCTCCATGCGCTACGGCCGCAACTTCTGTGGTTTGAGGTGTGACTGCACAACCAGCACAAATTTCTTTTTCTTTCTTCACAATTTCTTGAATAGAAGGTTCATTCTTACTGTAGATCTTACCAACCTCAGCATATGATTTTTTCCCTTTATTTATTAAGTCAATAACTTCCATGTTTTTACTTAAAGGAATCCCTTTAAAAGGCTACTCTTTGACATATTCAAATTGCCAGCATCACTACTCTTTTGCTGGGGGGCCATTATTAGGTAAAATAAGGGTGGCTCGCACACCAGGACTGCAGTACTGCAGCAGTAGGTCTGACAACCCAGAGTGCCACTGAGTGACTGACTAATGGGAGCAGCACACACAGAGTGGAGACATCGGACAAATGAACCAGTCAGGCCCTGGGCATGGCAGGGCGGGAAGGACGGCAGGAGGCTTCATTAAGCAGAAAAGCCCCGCAAAACCGAAAAAGACACAGACCGCAGCATGGCAATTGCCAGAGAGGAAAGGATGAGGGGAGATGCAAGAAGATATGGAGGGTTAAATGGTCATGGAAGGACACTTGACTTAGTGTGGCTGACATGCAATGACCATATACAGATGATATACAATTGTACACCTGAAACCCATGTAATTTTAATAACTAATGTCACCCCTAATAAAGTCGATGAAAATAAAATAAAACTTATGAGTTGTTTATTCCTGGAATTTTCCATTTAATATTTTCAGACCACAGTTGACCATGGTAACTGAAACTGGGAAGCGAAATCGTGGACTGGGGGACTACTGTATAAGGAACTGACACCCACTGAACAGTAGAGCACCAAGATCACTGCAGAGAAGTGGCAAGCCCGTTCATCAAAGAGGAAATCAAAATAACTAATAAACAAAGAAAACATTTTCAACCTCTTTAAGAATCAAAGACAAAAATAAAAGAAGATACTTTTATTATAATATTTAAAGATTTAAAAAAAATGGTATCAGTGGGGTTACATGCAGTACTCACCCTTGATTGAGTGCTTGTGAGTGTGCATTGCTTAAACGTTTTTTTTTTTAATATGGCAAAGTATATTGGTAGTATATAAAAGGGCCATGGAAAATATTTTGTACCCCTTGCAAATCTTCCCAAAATCTATCCAAAAAGATATTTTACACAATGTAATTTTTATTAAAAAATGAAATTTCACAAAGATCCACTCTAAATATCTAATAGTAGGGGAGTTGTTAAAAATATGGTACAGCCACAGAATATTTAGGAAGAATTTTAGTAAGAGAAAATGCTCAGAAGGATATTTAGTAAACAGAACATGGCACAAAGCTGTATGAAGCTTTCGATGTCAACTATGAAAGAATATTTGCATACAATAAAAAAAGAAAATATAAAATGTTTTTTGTCTAGACACGAAGAGGAAAATGAAAACCAGCACAGTCTCACAGTTCTTGGTGCTGTGGGGCAGGTGGTGGTGGGAGAGGATCAATGTCTACCGCAGTTGCGTAGGCTGTAAGCAGCAGAGCCTCTGGAGCTTGCATCCCTGTTTTTTTTTTTTTTTAAGTCAGAAGAAAGAGTTCAACCTTGACTTGTTCCTATTTTTTTGTGTGTTTGGTTGGTTTTGATGTTTTTTAATGTCATTCATCTCTGCAAAGCAGGGCAAATTTCTTAGAGTAATTTTTGATGCTAAAGCCCAGTAAATTGCATTCTGAGAGAAGACTTTAAATGACAAATAATGGCTCTGTATCAGCTGGGGATCGCTGAGTGCAGGAAAAGCGACAGGCCAGATCAGAAGGAGCTAGATTAATCTCTGTGGAAAGTTAAGCTTTACCTTTACAGCAAAGCAAAAAGGAGTCTAGAAAGAAGATCTTAAATTCACCACTAGGCAGCCTAGCCTACTAACTTTGATCTTTCCTCTGGCCTCTCGTCTTGTCTGTTGAGCTCTTACACTCCAGGCAGAATGAGTTCTATAAAATTAATCTCTGTTTAAACCTCCTCTTGGCCTTTTATTGACTGTAAAGTGAAGACCGAACGCACAAGTATGGCCTAAGCCCTTCATAATCTGCCATCTATTTATTTTTTCTGTTCTGTGTGTTTTCTCTGGACTGAAATGCCTCATCCCCTTATCAGCCTATCTGATAAACTCCTACTTATACTTCAAAACCCAGACCAAATGTCCCAAGACTGTAAGTGTCTTGACTAAACCGATTCCAGGGACAGGAGCTCATTCATTTTTGCATTCTATGAATTTGAAAGTTTCAGCTACAAATAACAGAATGTGATATAGTGGCTTAAACTGTGCAGGGATTTATCACCTCACTTTCGAGGAAGGCTGGGAATGGTGGTTCCAGGATTGACCCTGTGGCTTGACAATTTTTTGTCCTTTTCTTTCCTTCTGCCAACTTCAGTGGGCTACAAGCTTGCTTTTTGTGGTTGTGCCATAGCTGCAGCAGCCACAACTACCAGGTAGCTTCTCCTAGGAAGGAAAAGATGTATGATGTCGGATAAGGAAGACAATGTGAAAGTGCAGAAAGGCAGAAGTGGTGGATCAAAAACTTTTTGTCTTGAGCCTCTCTATTTTTGTTGATCAGGTAGAAATTTCCCAGAAGCTGCCCAGTAGATTTCCTTTTACATCTCACTGGGTAGAAATAGGTCACATGGCTGCTTGCAAACCAATCACGGGCAAAAAGGAATGGGTTGACCATGACTAGTCAGAAGAAACTTAGCTCATCTCCTTGGCCTAGAGCTGTCTTGGTAGAGGAGTCGCCAATAGCTTTTTCCATAAGAACCTGGTACTGCATTTGGTAGAATGTTCTCTGTAAAAACCTTCAACCTTTCCATAAAGTTTTATAATTTTCTGTCCTCCCAGTCTCCACAGTCTATTACTGTTACTATATCAGTATTTCTGTTTCTGTTTTTATTAAGCTTCTGTTGCTGTACCTTAACTGCCCATCTACTTGTCTGTCTCCTACATGGAACTGTGAAGTCCTGAGGGCAGGAAACATTTTACTTAGGTTTAGATGTATAGCATTTAATCTGCATGGGTTCTCAATAAATGTTTGTTGATTGATTTTTGTGTACAACTATTATCAAATCCATTTTTTTGTTGATGTTGGGTCTTCATTAAAGCCATTGGAGGTATTAGTAGTGCTTGAATTTCCATGTGTTTAAATTTCACAAATCTGGGGTCACTACCCTTTGAAATACAGCCATGGTATCCGTGATGAAGTTTTAAGCCTTGCTTGAAACATTAGCTGTGTAAATAAATTTTGATTGGAAAATTTATTAATGATTCTTTTCTTTGGGAGATAAAAGCCTGCATTTAGCTTTATCAAAGACAACATAAATTAAAAATTGAAAAGTTCAAATATTTTACATTAAAAATGAATTTCATGCAACCAAAAAACAAGCCAAATGATAAAAGTTGATCCAGCTTTCTTAAAATGACAGCTTCAGTCAAGCTGATTTATAGTTTGTAAAGGGCTTTTATGTCTCTTTCTTTCCCTTTTCCTCTTCTCCATACCAGCCATGTGTATTTATGCTGCAAAAATATAAGTGTTTATGAAGGGCACAGTGAGGGGCTGTCATCCTCTAAATGACCATGTCCCAGAACCTATGAAAGAAAGTCCATGATTGTGTGTGCAGTAAGCATATCTGTGTTTGCATGAGAGATCATTGTAACTTAATGTGGCATGTGATAATAACATGCCACATCTTTTTCTTCTTTTGGAAAGTTTTTTCTGACCTTCCCATCTGGGTTAGGAAACCTTTCTTTTAGTTCCCTGAATACATCCTTACTCTACAATTATCTACAATGCTTAGCACAGTGCACATGCTTAAAAAATGGTTGTCAAATAGATAAGATTGTAGAGTATATATATGCATTTCGGTATATGTGCACTTGTTTATTTAGGGGACACTTATATATTGCACTTACTCTATGCAAGGCATATTTTTAAATGTTTTATACATATTTATTTAGAACTTTACTATTTACCAAAGCATTTTTAACACATGGGTTCATTGGTCCCTCATCTTAACTCTAATGAAGAGATGGATAAAATTATCTACATGTCACAACTAGGCAAACACACTGAAAGACATTCATCTATTTACCCACAATTCACAGTTTGCAAAGAGAAGAGCTGAGATTCTAACCCACTTATTCTGGCTCTCAGCCCGATGTTTTGCCAAGAGCCCTGGTGGAGACCCATTAAGATTTTGAGATTACGCCCTGGCTGGCGTAGCTCAGTGGATTGAGCTCGGGCTGCGAACCAGGCATCGCAGGTTCGATTCCCAGTCAGGGCACATGCATAGGTTGCAGGCCATGTCCCCCAGCAACCACACATTGATGTTTCTCTCTCTCTCCCTCTCCCTTCCCTCTCTAAAAATAAATAAATTAAAAAAAAATCTTTAAAAAAAAAAGATTTTGAGATTACTATATCTGTAATAGATGAAGACTTTCAGAAGTGGTTTAAGGAAATAAAGATAGTTTTCATATGTTTGATACCAACTTAGTAGTTAGTGTCTTAGTGAATGCTACAGTAGTGTTACATAACAGATGACCCCCAAATTCAGTCTCTGAAACAACACTACAAGTTGGCTAGGCGTTGGATGAGCTAGGCTGGGGTTGGCTGGGCAGCTCTGTGTCAAGCAGTGGATTGGATTGGGCTCAGTTCCTTGAAGTAGCCTGAGCTCAGGGCTATTCACACATGGTCATTCTGAGATGGGAGCTTCTCCTTGAGAACATGGCAATGGGAGAAGTACAGGAATTCAAGCCCAACTATCCAAACCCAATTCAAGCCTTTGGTTGTGTCACATCTGCTAATATCTCATTGGCCAGAGCAATTTGTATAGCCAAACTGAATTCAGGAAGGAAGCAACTCTGCTTACCATGAGATCAGAGCAAGTTATTGACTCAGTTTTGCTGGAGTGGGAATTTAAATTTCCATGTTGAAGAGTACAAAGTTGGGTGTGAATAACTTGGAACAATAATCTAACCTACTACAAGGGTATCCTAAGTAGGGTTGCCAAATTTAGCAAATAAAAATACAAGGCTTCCAGTTAAATTTGAACTTTGAATAAACATCAAATGTTTTTTCGTATAAGTATACCCCAAATATGGCATGGGAAATACTTATATTAAAAATATCTGTTGTTTCTCTGAGATTCACATTTAATTGGATATCCTGTATTTTATCTGGAAATTCTAGTTTCAGATAAATCAGTTGTACTTGACAAGGTTAGAGTAATAGTAAGTATATATAATTGGCCAGATAATGTAAAAATTATGCTCATGTTGATTTCTTCAGTAACTACTCTTCTGCCAGGGTGGGTCTTGCTCTCAGACTTCCCTGAGAATATTTTGAGGAACAAGATGAAGGAGCCCTCAAGGCCAGTTAGCTATTGGTCTTCTTATTAAGCTGTCAGTGAAGGAGGCAATGGAAGGCATTGGAGATTTTGTAATTATAAGTGATACTCAGGAGAAAATCTAGGCAACCTGTCCCTGTAAACTCTCCCTGCAATAGGATTCCAGACTTGCTAATTGTGTATTTTGAGAGGACTTGTTTTCATCGTAGCTTTACCCTCCTCCTCAGTCACTGAGTTGGAAAAATGTGTGTGTCCTCATCATCAGATGAAGAGCGAGATGCCACTAATTGGCCATAGGGACCAAAGCAGCGTTGTCTTCACTTAAGGACCACAGATGTTGAAGTGGTGTGAATTCTTTATTTGGAATGATGCTCCCTTCTCCCCACCCCCATTCATCTCTTCCTTGCCCCTTACCCTCAAATAATTGTTGATGGCCCTCATACTTGTGCTATCACTATTAAAGTGGAAGGACAAAAAATACACCTATAAATTGCTTGAGCTATCCATTTGAAGGGGTTTGTTAGCACAAATTACTTTGGTGTTTAATTGCCATGTTGCCAGTAGCTTTTTGAATTAGTACAAAGGGTCATAGAGTATCCAAGATGGTGGCAGAGTAGGTGGATGTTATTCTTCCCTGCTCCCAAGACCAAACTGGAATTAGTAGTGAAACATAAAGCAATCAGTCTGAACAACCAACTGAAGACTAGCTGAAGAGAAGTTTTATAACCAAGGATTTACAGAAGAAGCTGCATCAAGACTGGTAGGAAGTTTGGATATGTGAAAAGGACTGGTTCTACTCCCATGGGTGGCAGCAGAATTCAGAGGGGAAACATTCAAATGTTTCCCTTGAGAAGCATGGAGTCTCAACCCCAAGCCAGGCTCCCCAGCCTAGAGCACCAGAACCTGGAAGAGGAACAACATAATATCTGGCTCTGAACATCAACAAGGATTCTGTCCACCAGAAAGAAACAGGAGTCTGCTAGAGACACAGGCACCTTATTAAAGGGCCAACACACAAAATCTTTTTTGCAGCTACTCATCCTGACCTCCAAAGGGGGAAGGGCAGAGTGAACTAGAGTTGTGTGATCAGAGACTGTGGTTGGTGGCTTTGGGGAGAGAAGCAGAAGCGATAGCCAAGAGGATCCCTGTGTTGAGTCACTCTTCCACACAATAGATGCCATCTTTCTTGGGTGATGCATTCCCCTCCATAAGGCATGAGCCTGGGGGAAAGCAATAGCCCCATCCTCTGGACTCCCTGTTACCTCACCATGCAGAGCTTGCTCCCTACTAAGAGTCAGTTTCTTGGGCTGGGGTGTAGAGAATTGGGCAGACTCAGGGGTGTCAGCGACTGAACTGTGTGGCTCTGGAGTGGAGCTGTTTACCCCATTTTCCTTGAGCCTGACTGGCCCCTCCTCACCACAGGAGATTTACTAGCCCCATTCTTCGGGTTCTCAGCAGCCCCACCCTCCTGACTCCTGGTGGCTTTGCCCTGCCAAGGTTTGGGCAGAATCCAGGACAGGCTAAGCTATGTGGCTCTGAAGTGAAGGCCAGTTCCTCCACATTCTCCTAAGCCTGACTGGCACCTCCTCCTCATAGAATATTCACTAGCCCCATCCTCCCAACTCCCAGTGGCCCTACTGTGCTGAGATTAGGCTTCTGGCAGAATCTGGGATAGACTGAGTTGTGTGACTCTAGGATGGGGGATATTTTTCCCTTGCATGCCTGACTAGCACAGAGCCCTCCCTTCCACAGCCAAATCTTGGTCTTTTTGTGGCTCATAAACTCTGTTGGCCTCACTCTGATGGATCCCTGAGACCTCTCCCCACCAGTAAAGTGTGCAAGCACCCAGTAGGGTGAAGCTGGACTTGTTATACCCTGAGACATTCTCTGGGTACCTTCAGACCCATCACTGGCACTGAGTTTGAACCTGTATCAATCTGGTAAACACCATTTGTCTCTACCTGGTGACTCACTGAGAACCTACCTCATGCAACTGGAGTACCACCAGAGGCTCCTTTAGTTACTGAGACTGACAGGCAGCTGACAGGTGAAGGCAGGCAGAAGAAGATCACAGGGTGTCTTGAGACTTTTGCTGACCTGTCCCTGGGCCTAGTGCTGGTAAAAGCATGCCTTGGTGTGCAGCTTGGTCCTTCTGTACACACTCAGGCCCAGCAGAGGCAGCCACACACTGTGGATTGCTTTGTAGCACCAAACACGATGCCCAGAGCCAGTCACAGGAAGCATTGGACATTTTTCTGCACCACAGTCCCCTTCAAGAGGTCCCAGAACCAACATTCTCAGTGGTCAGCTTCAAAGGACATCATAGCAGGGTCCAATTAGCTTCACAAGAGGCATATCAAAAAGGAGATTTCAGCAGGCACCAGCTGTTTCTGAGGCAAATTCCACTTCATGTAGTTAGCACCTGCATAGAAGACTGTACACTGTGGTTGGCATGGATATCAGAGTCAGTCATCCTGAAGATTGGTCCCACACACAAATGGGCCAAAAACAACCAAGACTCGATTACAACAGGAGGGCCCACCAACACACACAAGGGACATTTCCAGAACACACAGCTCAGGTGATCAGATATTGCACCATTGGGTTCCACAGAACCCCTACTGGACAAGGCCACCCAACAAAGCCTGGGAGTCATAGCATATTGATATAATACATAGAAACAAACACAAAGTGGCAACCAAAATGGGGAGAGAAAAGAAAATAGGCCCCAAATGAGAAAAAAAGGAGGAATCTCCAGAAAAAGAGCTAAAGGAAATGGAAGCAAGCAATTTACCAGATATAGAGTTTAAAAATCGTTGTAAGAATGTTTAAAGAACTTAATGAGAACTCCTACAAAGAGATATCAAGCATAAAAAACAAAGAAACCATAAAAAGTACTAGTCAGTAATGAAAACATTATGAATGACTATATGCCAACAAATTGGACAATCTGGATGAAATGGATAAATTTCTAGAAAAATACAATCTTCCAAACATAATCAGGAAACATCACAATACATGAATAGACAAATTACATCTAATGAAACTGAAACAATAATAAAAAAACTCCCAACAAAAAAGTCCTGGACTAGATGGCTTCGGAGGTGAATTTTACCAAACATCCCAGGAGAACTAACACCCTTCTCAAACTATTCCAAAAATTTTAAAAGGAGGGAAGATTCCCAAGCTCATTTTATGAGGCCAGCATTATTCTAATTTCAAATCCAGATAAAGACACTACAAAGAAAAAATACATAAGCCAATATTTCTGATGAACATAGATGTTGAAATTCTCAACAGAATTTTAGCAGGCCAGATCCAGCAATACATTAAAAATGTCATATACCATAACCAAGTGGTGTTTCTTCCATGAAAGCAAGGTTGATATAATATCCACAAAGCAATGAATGTGATATACTACATAAATAAAATAAAGAATAAAATCATTGTGATCATATAAATAGATGCAGAAAAGCATTCGATAAAATCCAGCACCCATTTATAATAAAAACTCTCAGGAAAGTCTGGATAGAGGGAACATACGTCATTGTAAGAAAGACCATATATGACAAACCCAAAGCCAATATCATACTAATTGGGCAAAAACTAAAAGTATTTCCCTTAAGATTGGGGACAAGACAGGAATGTCTATTTTCATTACTTCTATTCAACATAGTCCTGGAAGTCCTAGACACAGCAATCAGACAAAAATAGGAAATAAAAGACATTCAAATTGTTGTAATTTGCAGATGACGTGATACTATATATAGAAAACTCTAGAGACTTCCACCAAAAAACTACTAGAAGTAATAAATGAATTTAGTAAAGTAGCAGGATACAAAATAAATATCCAGAAATCAGTTGCAGGTTTATATACCCAAACTGAACTATCAGGAAGGGAAACTAAGAAAAACAATCCCATTTACAATTGTATCAAGAAAATAAAATACCTAGTAATAAATTTAACCAAGGTTGTAAAATGCCTGAACTCAGAAAATTATAGAACATTGAAGAAGATACAAATCGAATAAGATACAAATAAGTGAAAGCATATACAGTAAAACCTTGGTTTACAAACATTTCCCACAACAAACATTTCTGTTCTTGGCCAAATTTTTCATGGGAAAAAAATGCCTCAGTTTTTTATGAAAACTTCAGTTTTCAACCCAACAACATTTATTTTTAAGGATTTTATTTATTTATTTTTAGAGATTGGAAGGAAGGGAGAGAAACATCAATGTGTGGTTCCCTCTTATGTGCCCCTTGCTAAGGACCTGACCTGTGCCCTAAACATGTGCCCTAGACTGGGAATTGAACTGGCAACTCTTTGGTTTGCAGTTCAGCACTTAATCCACTGAGCCACACTAGCCAGGGTGAATCCCTAGCAGTGTTTTTATGCTGATACATATCTGTTGATCAGTCAAATGTCTTTCAGGTGTGATTTGGTTTTCAGTTTTTAGAACAAATTAATTTCAAGAACTGTGGGTCCACTTCACTGTATTCATGGTAGGAAGAATTAATCTCATTAAAATATTCATGTTACCCAAGCAATCTAAAAATTCAACACAATTCCAATGGCATATTTCACAGAATTAGAACATATATTCCAAAAATTTATATGGAATCACCAAAGACCTCAAATAGCCACATCGACCTTGAAAAAGAGCAAAATTGTATAAATCACATTACTTGATGTATAACTATACTACAAGTCCATAGTAATCAAAAGAGCATGGTACTGGCATATAAACAGACATATAGATCAGACTTGAGCAGATTAGATATCCCAGATATAAACCCATGCCTTTATGGCCAATTAATATCTGACAAAGTCAGCAAGACCATAAAATGAGGTAAAGATAGTTTCTTCAAAAAATGGTGTTGGGAGTATGGGACAGATCTATGCAAAAAAAATAAAACCAGGTTGCCTCCTTACACCATACACAAGAACAAACTCAAGATGGATAAAAGACTTAAATGTTAGACTGAAAAAACATAAAAATCCTAGAAGAACATAGGCAGTAAAATCTCAGACATTTCCTGTAGCAATATTTTTTTCTGATATATCTCCTTGGGTTAGAGAAACAACAAAAATAAGCAAATGGAATGGCATCAAACTAAAAAATTTTGCACAGCAAAGGACACCATCAACAAAATCAAAAGACAACCCACTGAATATGAGAACGTATTCACCAATGATACATGGTAATCATTGCAATGGGTTATTGTTCAAAATTTATAAAGAAATTACAAAACTTAGTACCAAAAAACCAAACAATCCAACTAAAAGATGGTCAAAGCATCTGAATGGACACTTCTCCAAAGAGGTCATTCAGATGGCCAATAGCCATATTAAAAGATGCTCAATGTCACTAAACATCAGAGAAATGCAAATTGAAGCCACAATGATCTATCACCTCACACCTCTCAGAATGGCTATCATCAATAAGTCAACAAGCAACAAGTGCTGATGAAGATCTGAAGAAAAGTGAACCCTTGAGTGCTTTTGGTGGGAATGCACACTTGTGTAGCTGCTGTGGAAAGCAGTATGGAGCCACCTTAGATAAGTAAAAATGAAGCTGCTTTTTGACCCAGCAATTCCAATTCTGGGAATACACCTGAAGAAACCAGAAACACTGATTTGAAAGACTGCATGCACCCTTACTGTAACCAGACAAATGGAGGTTCAGCTGTCTGCCTCAAGGAGAGCCAAACTTGTGAGGCATGTGGTGGTGCAAAAGGAGAGGCTTTATTCAGGTGCCACGTGACTTGGAAGAATGGTGGATTCTCATCTCAAATACCGTCATTTTTCCTACTGAACCCCACTGTTCTTATCAGGAAAGAGATTGGAGGGCTTCCCCCCACCCCCATCCAATTATCTGGCTACCTTTTGACACACTGGGAGCCCTCTCCATTTGGCAGCTCAGTGCAAGCCCCTGCCCTTGCAGCCATCTTGACCGATAGGGGAGACTCCCCAGGGCTCTGAAAGTCTCTACAGTAACACTGCGTTCATTGCAGCATTATTTACAATAGCCAAGATTTGGATTGCTCAGGTGTCCATCAGTAGATGAGCAGATAATAAAGCTGTGGTACATTTACACAATGCAATACTGCTCAGTCATAAAAAGAAGGAAATATTTTTCTTTGCAACAGCATAGATGGACCTGGAGAGTATTATGCTAAGTGAAATAATCCAGTCGGAGAAAGACAAATACCAAATAATTTCACCCATATATGGAATCTAATGAAAGAAATAATCTAACAGACTAAAGAGAAACAGACTCATAGATATAGGGGACTGACTGATGTCAGAGGGGAGGCGAGTAGAGAGGCTGGGTGAAAATGGTGAAGGGATTAAGCAAAAGCAAAAACAAAAACCAACAAAATGCTCACAGACGCAGATAACGGTGTGCTGATTACCTGAGGTGGGGAAGGTAGAAGAGGATGTCGCAGGGATAAATAGTGATGGGAGCAGACTTGGTTTGGGCTGGTGAACACACAATACAATATACAGATGATGTGTTATCAAACTGTACACTTCATACCTATATAATTTTATTAACTAATATCACCCCAATAAATTTGATAAAAATAAAGAAAAAATTATGTGTGTGTATATGTTTTTAAAGGTTGAGGAGGAAAAGTGAAGATAAATAGCACACAAAAAGTTTGGGATTCTTTTCTCTAAGCCTTGCTTTTTGTTCAGAAATATTTATATTCCGATGTGAGGCCTGGTTTTTGTAGATGAATGCCAACCCCATAAACTCAGGATGTTAATTTTCATTTCGGCTGGGACTGGGAATGATTCATGGTTTGCAGGAGTTAGAGACACCAAAACGTCTTCTATTAACACCTAGAGCTGACTGCAGAGGTGACAGTCAGGTCTAATAGGAAAAAGATATTCTCCAGGAAAGAAAAATGTTATTTTTGTGGGTTTTGCTTCTTTTTTTCATTTGTGAAAATGAGAACTTTTGGGGGTGGGGTGGGGAAACAATTCCTATCTTGTCGCAAAATGTCACTGCAAAAATCTGCTTGAGAAAATAGTGAATCATTCTGTTAATTCTTTTTGCTGTGTTTATAAAAATATCACCTCAAGCATGGGGTAAAAATTAAGGGAAAATAAGCCATTTCACTTGGTGTTATAAATGATCACATTCTTTATATTTCTTAGGTCCTTGAGAGTTACCTAGAAAATTTCCCTTGGCTAGCTGATTAAATAAACATCTATTTCAAGAAGCAGTCAAGAGGAGAAGAGGAAAAAAAGTGGCAGAATAAATGGGCACTTAAGTCTAATCATTTCTCTGGGCAGCAACCGTGGCCTGGCAGCTGGGAGGCTCCTGGGTCAAGAAGGCAGATTTATTCTTATAGAGGTGCAGATCTTGGCTTTTTTGCTTCTGTCCCTCTAATGAGCTTTCAAAGTGACCTGATAATTATTAAGTGAAAACTAATAATAAATTCATCAATAAAGTAATAATACTAGTAATTATTGCTATTATTAATTAATCATTATGGGGAAGACACTTTGCTAAATGCTTTTTACACTTTATCCAATTTTTTTTATTTTAATGAGTGTTCAAGTACAGTTTTCTCCCCTTTACTCCCAATCAAGCCCACCCAGCCCCCCCTCCCAACTTCCCTCCCATTACCACCCTCCCCCTAGTTTTTATCCATGTATCTTTTAACTTTGTTCCTGTAAACCCTTCCCCTTTTCCCCTGAAACTCCCTCTTCTCTCTCCTCTGGTCACTTTCTGCCTGTCCTCTAATGCAGTGTCTTTGACTATATTTTGCTTGTTTCTTTGTTTTGTCGTTTAGGTTCCTGTTAAAGGTGAAATCATATGGTATTTGTCTTTCACTGCCTGGCTTATTTCGCTTAACAATGCTTTCCAGTTGCATCCATGATGTTGCAAAGGGTAGGAGCTTCTTCCTTCTTTCTGCTGCATAGAATTCCATTGTGTAAATGTACCATAGTTTTTTGATTCATTCATTTACTGATGGGCACCTAGGTTGCTTCCAGCACTTAGCTATTGTAAATTGTGCTGCTATGAACATGGGGTGCAAAGGTTCTTTTGGATTGGTGTTTTAGGATTCTTAGGATATAGTCCCAGCAGTGGAATTGCTGGGTCGAAAGGCAGATCCATTTTTAATTTTCTGAGGAAGTTCCATACTGTTTTCCACAGTGGTTGTATCAGTCTGCAGTCCCACCAACAGTGCACTAGTGTCCCCTTTCCTCCACAACCTCTCCAACACTTGTTTGTTGTTTTGCTTATGATGGCCATTCTGACTGGTGTGAAATGGTATCTCATTGCGGTTTTAATCTGCATCTCTCTGATAGCTAGTGATATTGAACATCATTTCATGTGATTTTGGATCTTCTGTATGTCCTCCTTGGAGAAGTGTCTGTTCAGGTCCTTTGCCCATTTTTTAATTGGGTTGCTTGTCTTCTTAGAGTATAATCGTGTAAGTTCCTTATATATTTTGGAGATTAAGCCTTTATCTGAGGTATCATTGGCAAATATGTTTTCCCATACAGTTGATTCTCTTTTTATTTTGAAACTGTTTTCTTTAGCTGTGCAGAAGCTTTTTATTTTGATGAGGTCCCATTTGTTTATTCTTTCCTTTATGTCTCTTGCTCTAGGGGACATGTCTGTAAAAAAGTTTTTGCATGATATCTCTGAGATTTTCCTACCTATGTTCTCCTCTAGTACTTTAATGGTGTTACGATTTATATTTAAATCTTTTATCCATCTTGAGTTTATTTTTGTGTATGGTGTAAGTTGGTGTTCTAGTTTCATTTTTTTGCATGTTGCTGTCCAGTTCTCCCAGCACCATTTGTTGAAGAGGCTATTTTTACTCCATTTTATGACGCTGCCTCCTTTATCAAATATCAATTGACTGTAGAGACTTGGGTTTATTTCTGGGCTCTCTGTTCTGTTCCATTGGTCCATGTGCCTGTT